>CM076576.1:504566952-504796739 GCA_034641835.2 Pinus albicaulis | reverse complement strand
GAAAGATGTCGCATCGCAATTTCCTCAAACCGAAGAAGCTACCCTCCAAATGGCATTAAAATATGACCTAATTTACGCTCAGACGGGTTATGTTTATACTGTTCTACCTGATCTCCCCAGACCCGGTAATGCCCATGCACCGGGGGCACCTCATGCCGCCGACAGTATCGTTGGAGCTATCTCTCATCAATCCGTTCAACCTCCCATGAACTATGGTTTTCCTGGGGGATGGGGCACCACTTCTTGCACTTCTCCCTCTCCCGGTAGCATGCATCCAGGATCCGGCATGCCTCCTCTTTCTGCCCAACCCCCTATTTACCACACTGTTACCCAACCTCATTATCATCCATCTCCACAGCCTAGTGCTCCAAATCCTCCAACATTAGCACCCCCACCTCCCTTGTCTTCCCAACCCCCGCAACAACAGCCACTACCCCCTTAGGGGCAGGTGTATGCACAGCAGAGCTCGATGAATCCTTTCCCGCAGAAACGCTTCGTGGCTACCCAACCACCTCATGGACCGGTAACCACTCAACCTCCTCCATCTGGTACCTTCGATTACCAGATCCTCATGATGAACTCTGACCAACCTATACCCGTCAACCTTAACCTTCACACTCAGTCCCGTCCGCACTCCCAGCCTCCTGCTCCATCTATCCCCGAGTCACCTTCTTCAAGTTCTACTGAGCCTCTTTCGACAAATAATGGTGCCTCACATATCCCTCAGCCCAACGCCAAGGTTCATACTAAGATTCCTAAGGGACCATTACGCCGAAATGCTACTTCTGACCAAGTTTCCCATTCGTTTAGCATAGTGGATGAGCTAGCCCAATCTCTTGTTGCCATTTCAACGCTGGAACTCCTCCAGTCGTGCCCCTTCCAAAGAAAAGCTCTACTATCTGCCCTGGGTGTTGTAGATCCAGCAGATGACCAATTGATTGTTTTCGATGCCCATCAGTCAGAGTCTCCTCCTCTTCCTGCTTCTGTAGCTTTCCAAATCTCAGTCAAAATCCGGAACGCTAACATTTCCCGGTGCATCATTGACGAGGGGGCATCCACCTGTGTAATGTCCGCTTCGGTTTGGAAACAACTCGGATCTCCTGAGTTGGCCCCTTCCACAATCACCCTTCGTGCATGGGATGCCCATGCCTCCCAGCCCATTGGCCTCTTCCGTAACTGTCCTATCACCCTTGCGGGCAAGACTGTTCGTGTCGACGTTGAAGTTATTGACACCCCTCTTGACTATAACATTCTTTTAGGGCGTAGTTACACCTATGCCATGTCTGTCGTCCCATCCGCAGTCAACCGCAAGATTTTTTTACCACATAATGGAAATATTGTCACCATCGACCAGTTGACGTATCATGAACAAAAATCTCAGACTTCCCCTGAGTCCACCATCTCTGCTGTCACCAATAAGAAAACCATTGATTCTTTGACCAATGTTTCCCCTGGTGTCTACAAAGACTCCTCCTTGCTTGGAACCTTCCTTGGTCTTCCTCCTCCTCCTGTCTCTGATCCCAACTTAGTGAATGTTTGCATGATGCAATCGTCTCGAGCTGACCTTAAACAGCCCGCTTCGGCTGGTCAGCAACCTCAACCTCGCCTGCAGCAACCCTCTCCTAGCCCTTCGCCTCAGCTGCCCGAACCTCTTCCGCCTGGACCGTCCCATCCAACTAGTACTCATGAGCCTCTTTACCCTCCTAGCCTTAGCCATTTAGGTTGTCCCACACGAGCCATTCCCCCTCACGGTCGGACTAGTTCTCGTAGCTCCCCCACCGAGTGTACACGGTACACACATCCCCGCATTACCCTCTCTTCCTAACCTGACACTTGGGATTCCCATCTGGTACCTTGATCCTCTAGCCGCAACCCTGCCTGGTCAGCCCAAACCTTCCCTTGATTTGACCCCAGTTCAACCGGTCCCCATCACTTCCCCCACTACAACAGTGCCTCAGTCACCTCAACAGGAACCACCTCCTGTTGCGCCCGCTTCAGGTAAGAAGGGCACAGCTCGCAAGGGGGCATCAAAGGACAAGGCTGCCCCAACAAACCCTGCCCCTCCTCGGCCCTCAAAGCATACCATCCAGTGTGCTTTGTGTGATGTTGTCGATCACGCCACCCATACCTGTCCTGAATTGCCTCATCTCAAGCCCATGGTTAATGTCGCGTTTCCTAAGTCCATGGTCCCGGAATCCTCTATTCCTCCTGCGACCGTGGCCAAGAACCCCAAGAATATTCACACCAACCACCCCTGTGCTTTGTGTGATCTCCATGACCATTACACCCACCTCTATCCCCGCCTCGAGGACTTCCGCACCTCTCTAGCCACAGTCCGCCAATTCGAGGCCAAGCACACAGAGTCCACCTCTCCCCTATTTACACGTTTTGCTTCGATATAACTAGAGGACACGAATTCTCCCATTGACATTCCCCCTCCTGATGCTGCGATGATGAAGCCTTCATCCACCATTTTCTACCTATCATCATCCATAAGATCCTCGGGGACCATTCCCTATGAATCCTCCCCTATTGTTTCAGTTGACCTTCCTTCAGCGATCACCCTGGACTCACAATCGGTAGATCCTTTATCTTCTCACTCTTTTGTCACCCCTTGAAACGATGCGCATGTGAACCTCTCTTCTCATGCTGATGAGTCAGGTAGCTTCGCCACGTCCGGCTGTCTTTCTTCCACCAGTCACCCCATCTTCTATCACAATGACGAATTTATGGAAGGAATCATCTCCCCTGACTTTCTCTATTCCCCCTTACATCAAAACCATGCATTCGCACCACATACACCTTGTGGCCCTTACATTGCAACCCAATGTTTGGGTAAGGGGGCACCCATATTTGAGAGACCAGGAGAAGTAATTCTCCACAACTCTCCTAGTGTATCTGGTCATTATTCTTCCACATTTAGAAGAACCTCTAGAGTCCCATACCACTTCAAATATCTCTCGGGATGATACCCCTTATTATTCCTTCATTTTACATCCGCAACTCAGTCTCTTAGACATTGTTGTTGACCAACCTATAGGTTTTCTAGAAGAGAATCAGTTCATTATCTCCAAATCCTCTCTTTGGGATAGTGACACCAGGTATGCCAACCTAAAAACGTAAAGTCCATTTGATTCATATATGCAGCACTAAAAGAGATTGGTAATCCTCCATTTCCTTTCTCATACTGCATAACCATAACAAAAAAAAATGGCGCACCACATCATTAAAATGTGTTTAGATTCCCCTTAATACATTTTGGCATGATCACAACATGCTTGGGGGCACTTATGCCCCTCAACCATACAAATCCCAGATCTCAGCCAAAAACAGTGCTACAACCCCCTTCCTCTGACAGGTCGCACTTTTCAGGTCATCTCCTTGGACCAGTCGCAGTTTTCTGCCTAGTACCTACTACCCCGGTCACAGAACAGACCCCAAAAAGTGTGACCTGGCCTGTTTATGAGCTCTGGGTACCTGTTAGTTTTTAGTACCTTGATACTTCACCAGGACACATTTTGCCCAAGAAGGGTCTCTTCACCTCTCCTCAAAATCGGATTTCCTCACTTACAACACTTGTACTTGAGGCACCACTTTGCCTCCATACTTGTCCTTGTTCGTGTTGATTTTTGTCATGAATTACCATATTGTACTCATGTTTTCATGGTCCCCCATTGGACCTTTACTGTGTGGCAGCACCATCGAGTTTCCCTTGTTTAGAGCTTCCGAGTTGAGTCATCATCACATTTATGGAGTCTATCCTGAGTCCCTTTGTATCCTGCTATAGTCCTCCATCCTTCATTGCTTGGTCCCTCTCTCATGTTGCACATTATGGCCTTTAGTACCATTGTCACCTATCCTCCTTGATATTGTGTCAGTTGTTGCCAAGCCATTTATTCCCCTTATGCTCTAACAAGGGAAGTCTTCCAACCACTCCTCTGTATCCCTCATTCCATCATCATCATTAGTGTATATCTGTTCGTCGCTCTACTATTTTCCCTCATGCCTTAGTTGGGGTTCCCTTATTGCCTCACCTATGGTGGACCTACTTCTGTCGACATCATCTCATTTACTCCAGAAGCACGATCTAGGGGGCAGTGTACCTTGGTTCGAGCTCTTCTCAGCATGATCGTGATCTATACACTTGATGGTCCAGTGATGCAGCAGCAGCTATTGGTGATTCTCGGGCGTGTGTGATATGTCTCAACCCTCATGAGGGGATGGCCCTACAGGTATCCCCCCACATGCCCGGATGACTTCTTCATTTCCGCCCTTGATGCAGCTCCTCTCATTTGATGATATCGGCCTCAACTGCTTGCAGCACCTCTTTGATTTGCCTGTATCAGTCAGATTTTGCAAGCCCTTCCCCGTGTGTAGGGGGAATTTGGGTGTATTTGTATCTCATGTACTAAAATCTTCTTGTATAAGTCCTGAAGGTTATTCCAGGCATCGCATGTATGTGGGATTCATCATTTTATTTATCTGGCTCATGTTTAAGGCCAGCACATGCTTCATTATTGTGTTCCATGTTTTCCGGGCGCCTTATTCTTTGTACTATTGTCTCGGCGGGCATAGGTATGCCTCCCCCGCCGCCTTTAACACTGGTACCACTTCATCACCTAGAGACTTGTTGCACCTGTAAGTCTCGTCTCCTCTGGGTCTAGTCCTTTAGCACATTAGACTACCTTATATTTCTCTCTCTCACTTCCCTCTTGATGCCTAGTGATTGAGTTCTTACAACGTACTTCGGTCATACGATTTGCTCCTAACACTCGTACATTGGGGGGCAATCTGTTACACCATTTTTTTGGTCATCTAACCCATTATCATTAGATGAACCCAAGTACACCATGTAAGACCAATTTTACCCTAAGTAAAATTTCTTTCACCATGTAAAATAACATTTGTCTATATTTCCTGGTCATATTTAACCCAAAAAAAGGAAATTAATTAAATAAATCATTATTTATTTAATTATTTCCTAGGAATAAGTTATTCAAATCATTATTTAAATAATATTCTTAGTTAAATTTGACTAAATCATTTTTAAATAATTAAATAAATCATTATTTATTTAATTATATTCCCACCATCTCCCTAAAATAATAAATAAGTCATTTATTTATTTATTGTTTATAAATAAAGGAATTGACCCAAGTCAAAAGACCTTTTCCCTCCAACAAATATAATAAAATATTCCTAAAGGGTGATTCTAGAATTTGATTAATAATATTTTATTCATGCATCGAGTTCTAGAACACCCCAATATTTTGTTATAAATAGAAGGGTTTTCCCCATTCATTAATCACCTTCATTGCATTAGATCACTCTAGATCTTCTCTTGGTCACCATTTTCCATTTTGCTTTGTGAACTCCCATTAAGTTCTATGTTATCTTTTCCACATCCATAAGAGAGAGAAATGCTAGATCTGAAACACTGAGGACTTCCAAGAACCCATCCCACTGAGGAGAACCGGAAAACACCTTTCTTGTTTTCCTCTCAGGTGCCCCATTCTTTAATATAATACAAAACATTCTTTTAAACACTTTGTTCTTGTCTTGTTCATTGGATGCATGGAGCCATGTTATATTTTATCTTCTTAATGTCTTTTTGTGCTTAGATCTGAATTTGTGCAGCAAACTTAAAGATATTTTGCAGCCATAATCGATGTTAGGGATATTTTTTATGCGTAGCTAAAGTGATCTTTTACGACGAAAGAATCATACTAACTACTAAGGACAATGTCAGGGATAAAGGGAAGAACATTGAGCATCAAAGATTGGAAGTTGAACTAGAAGGAGTCTTACCGCATCCCAACTACACCAGAAGTCACATCACTTAATTCACCTACACATTGGATGTGTATTGGCATGGCAAGCAATCCTTGGATACTTGGGGTTTTGGATAGATAATAGACCCCCCAAAATATCTCATATTGAAAATTTTGATCCTCTTACCCACTTAGTTCATTTATTTAATACAAGGGGACTAGATCCCCACACAAACTACAAATGCTTAGGGCACCGGATCTTATTCAGTACAATTGGACTGGATCACCACATAAGATACAAATACTTATGAGACTGGATCACCGTACAAATTAAAAATACTTGGTTGAAACTGTAGTGGCATTTGAAGCCCTTAGATAGGTTTCTTCCACTGTAGGAGTGGTACTACTATGTAGGTACGCAACACACATGAATTTTTGTATGATATATATATATATATATATATATATATATATATATATATATATATCTTTTACTTGATGGATTATGTACATTTCTTATTTAAGGTTAGAGAGTTTTGTTCTTACTAGTTCTATTCTTACCAGCCTAACCATACTTGCGAGATATTCCTATCCTTACTACCCAGAGAGTTACTAGCTTTACTAGCGAGATAAATATTTCCTTACCATCTTGACCAACTAGAGAGTACATGTCTTTCTCTTGAATCCATGATATTCTATGATGTAGTGTACTTGTAAAACATACATTTTGAGATTTGATGTTTGTGGATAAATGGTTTTATTTTAGCATATATATGCAATTTGAACGATTGTTATAACTTGCAATTTTTTTGAAAGGGTGCTAGATCAATGAAAGAGGACCTGCCTTATAAGAAGGAGCTTGGTGGTTTGATTCCACTATGCGCTAACATTAATTATTGAATGATATTGAAGTTTATTTTTAATTAAATACCTTTTAGATTGATTTATTTCAATGGTGAGATACTTTTATGGATTCACTTTTTATAGTCTTTAGAGAAAAAAAAGTGATATTGTATTGTCTTTAAATATATATTTTTATTCTCTCTAGTGATATAATATGCCATTAATCCAAATGAAAGGAAGATCACATGGGATTTTTAGTGGTGAAATTTTTTGTCAAACATTTTTTGTGTCCTCAGATTGATAAAAGATAATTTTATTCATGTCCAACAACCAATGTGCACAACAAGCAGGTCAATGGGATGATGTAGCATGTGCTTAGTTTGTTGTCTCATAAACTATCTTTAACCTCATAGCTAAGATAATTTCGATATTTTATCATGAATACCAGAGGAGTCCTGATTCTTTATGCCATCCATTCTGAGGTACAAGTATCTCTACACTTAACTATTTCCATAATTATTTCTCAGAACATTGTTTTCTCTTTCTTTTCACTTTTTTTAACCAGTTGCTTTCTCTTTCCTTTCCTTATGGAGAAACTTGTACACATATTATACCTTGCAACTTAAATTAACTTTTCTGAACATACTGATTATACTTCACACTTAGTATAGTCCTGTAATATTCACATAATCATGCAACTTCACACAAAATACAATTATGCAATTTCACTCGTTAACATAGTCATATATCTTTGTATATATATAAGATACTTCATCTCCCTCATTCACATCAACACAGTCCTAAATATACATTTATTGTAGACCTGAAGTTTTGAACCTAATCACAAAATCTTAATACACAGACTATAATCTTTTCCTTTGTTGATATAACTTACTTCTATTTTTCAATCCGCATCTTTGTTATCTCTTTATTTACACTTGTATTTCAGTCTTGAAACTCACACTTAATTTGAACAGCTGACCAAAAATCACTGAAGTGCGAGATTATGTTTGTGTATTTTCTATGCAGCATACATGAGTATATACAGTGGTCAACCCCTATGTTAGTCGACCTGACAGTCAATAGATGTGACTGTTCATTGAGCTGACGTGTACACTGCACATAGGCTGACTTCAGGAGGCATTTCAACGTTGATATTGAGGCATATTTTATGAAAATGTTTTGAAGCATACTTCTTTGACTTGATACTTCATATTCATGAATTGTAATTAGTACATTTATGAGAAGATGACAAAACCCTAAAAGACATAAAAAAAAAGTCTTTTGATGTATAATAAAAAAATTTATACTAAAACCATTTTCACGAAAAGAGCATAACAAAAATACATTTTATTAGCTTTTTCTTCTTCATTACATAATTACATAGTCAATATGAAGACCAAACCTAGTTACACTTTTCAACAGCTTCTTGTTAGCTATTTGTTTTCCCTCTCATAAGAAAAATCGGTGTACTTTAATACAAAAGGTTTGAATTATTTCCATCTAATTATAAAATAAATTATGGATAATGGTAGATTGTATTTTCTTCGCTGGGAGAAATGTGAAACTTTTTCTAAGTTTTTACTTTAATTTTAGATTAATGGGAGACTAAGTAATTTCATATATTAATTGCATCTAGATTTTTATGTTTTCTTCTCATAATATTTTATTATTCCCAAAGTTACTTTTCATCTTCTTTTGTTTTGAAGTTGCTTTGGGTTTGAACCTAGTAATTCATGGAAATATTACTCTACAAACCACAAACAAAGATCTCCACGCTTCTTCTTTTTAGCTCTTTGTTTCACCTCTAATTTGGAAACGATATATTTTAAAAATTCCTAAGATACTAAGATCAGCTGCAAAGAAAATGCAACAATTATGTTGTAAAATCCACAATGATGTTGTTTAATCTGTATGTGGACATATTTGAATAAGTTTATTGAATAATAGTTAACTTTCAACTCTTATTACACGTAAATTTTGAAACAGTTGTTGCTTGTAGAAATAACATTTGTTTCATAGTAATAACGATTAAATTTGAGGTATAATTTGTATTGGATTTACTTCCCTTACACTCATTTTTTTTCTCCCTATGAATGGATTCTTTCTCTTGCTATATGTTTCTAAGAAGTTTTAGACAATTTTCTGTTGATTGATAATTTTGAAAAGGATAATGCAACTGAAATTGTGCTTGCAAGACAATTATTATCACATATTGATGCCATATCAATAATCTGATAAAATTATATTATTCCTCATTCATTGTGAAGTTTAATATTTGTCTTTACATTTTACCTAAAGTTGTAGAAATCCAAGTTTTCGAACCTTGTTGTGGTTGCTGGTGATACTGACCCATCAAAGTATAAAGACAGAGAAGAATTTGTTGAAATTGAAAAAATGCACAGGCTTATCAAAGAGTACAATTTGAATGGTCAGTTCCAATGGATATGTGCACAAAATAATAAAGTACAAAATGGTGAGTTGTACTGCTACATTTATGACACGGAAGGTTCCTTTATACAAGTTAGCCTTTTCCCTTGTCAAATGCTAGTTATGGTTGATGAAGGATCGATAACTTCACCTAGAGTAGCGAGGTCCTCTTTACAACTAAATATGGACGAAAGATGTAATTAGGTAAGGGTTCTATAACTAAATTTAAAGAGGATAGGTACATGTTATGGCCCATATAGTTGAGATATGTCACTAGCCTCTAATTAAAAAAATTAAAAAAATTATTGAAGCCTATACTCCCACAAAAATTAAACAAATAAATAATAGTAATATATATATATATATATATATATATATATATATATATATATATATATATATATATATATATATATATATATATATATATATATATATATATAGAGAGAGAGAGAGAGAGAGAGAGAGAGAGAGAGAGATGTATTAAGTAATAAATGATTTATATTTTGGTTTTATGTCTCTCTCCAAGTTTAATAAATCTAAGGTTAAGATGTATTTATGTTGTTCAATCATTCGTCTATAAATGAATTTAATTGATTCTATCACTACCATCAAAATTTGTTGTTTTTGTTATTTTTATTTATTTATTTACTTTTTTCATCAGAAGCCTCTTTCTATCACTCATTTTCTTCACAACATGAGCTACCATAACCACGAAAACCATTTTAATTATGTTTTGGAGCATTGGCATTAGGATTTAGTGCATTTTTAGAAAGAGGATAATTATGGGAAGTTAGAAGAAGGTTATGGGAAATTATTTATTTAGTAAATTTCTTCTCAAAATGTTGTCGCTCATGTCACTTAGGAAAAAATCATGGCATTTCAAGGTTTTTTTTTTTTCCCATGTCCTTAGATTTAGTTTATCTGTGTGGTTTTGATAATGTTCCAACTACAATGCTTTTCCTTTAGGATTGTTGTAGTTAGAACATTGTACAATAATGTGAAGTATAATAAATAGTGACATCATTAAGTGGTCTATACAATAGTGTTGAGGGTACACTAGTATTTGTGGAGGAGAGAAATGTGGTCCTCTAGGGTACACTAGTGCTCTTTTTTCCATATTCTATCATAGGTGCACAAATACAAACTCACTCTTATTTTTACTTGGATAAACAAATTTTGACAACCTTTTATTTTGCAGTGAGAAGGATAACCATGTATTGGAGCTAGACCTTCAGCCCTTCAATGCATATTTTACTAGTACAACCATAGTGCTTTTCCTTTAGGAGGGTTGTAGTTATAACATTGTACACTAAAGTTAAGTATAATAAAAAGTTTCATATCATTAATTATATTTAGGGCCATTCGAAGTAGGATTTAGTGCATTTTTCGAAGGAGGATAATTATGGGAAGTCAAAAGAAGGTTATGGGTAATGATTTCTTTAGTAAATTTCTTCTCAAAATTTTGTTGTTCGTGTCCCTTAGCAAAAATTCATGGCATTTCAAGGTTTTGTATTTTCCATGTCTTTAGAGTTAGTTTATCCGTGTGGTTCGGATAGTGTTCCAACCACAATGCTTTAGCTTTAGGAGGGTTGTAGTTAGAACATTGTACAATAATGTTAAGTATAATAAAAAATGCCATTATTAAGTGGCATGTACAATAGTGTTGAGGGTACACTAGTATTTGTGGAGGAGAGAAATGTGGTGCTCTACGGTACACTAGTGGTCTCTTTTCCATATTCTATCATAGGTGCACAAATACAAAATCACTCTTCTTTTTACTTTGATAAACAAATTATGACAACTTTGTATTTTGTAGTGAGAAAGGACAACTATGTATTGGAGCTAGACCTTCATCCATTTAATGGGTCTTTTACTAGCACAACCACGATTCCTTTCCTTTAGGAGGGTTGTAGTTATAACGTTGTACACTGAAGTTAAGTATAATAAAAATTTCCATACTCAAGTGGTCTGTACAATAGTGTTGAGGGTACAATAGTATTTGTGGAGGAGAGAAATGTGGTGCTCTAAGGTGCACTAGTGCTCTTTTTTCGATATTCTATCATATGTGCATGAATACAAAGTCACTCTTCTTTTTACTTGGATAAACAAATGATGAAAACTTTGTATTTTACAGTGAGAAGGATAACTATGTATTTGAGCTAGACCTTGAGCTCTTCAATGCATCCTTTACTTTCCCTTCTAATATATCATTAATTATGGTTTCGACCATTGGCAGTAGGATTTAGTGCATTTTTTGAAAGAGGATAATTATGGGAAGTGAGAATAAGGTTATGGGAAATGATTTCTTTATTAAATTGCTTCTCAAAATATTGTTTTTCCTGTCCTTAAGAAAAAATCATGGCTTTTCAAGGTTTTAATTTTTCCATGTCTTTAGAGTCAGTTTATCCATGTGGTTTGGATAATGTTCCAACGAAAGTGATTTTCCTTTAGAAGGGTTGTAGTTATAACATTGTACAATAATTTTAAGTATAATAAATAGTGTCATCATCAAGTGGACTATACAATAGTGTTGAGGGTACACTAGTATTTGTGGAGGAGCGAAATGTGGTGCTCTATGCTACACTAGTGCTCTCTTTTCCATATTATATCGTAGTTGCACAAATAAAAATTGACTCTTGTTTTTACTATGTATTTGAGCTAGACATTCAACCCTTAAATGCATCTTTTACTAGCACAACCACAATGCTTTTCCCTTAGTAGGGTTGTAGTTAGAACATTGTACACGAATGTTCAGTATAATAAATGGTGCCATCATTAAGTGGTCTATACAATAGTGTTGAGGGTAAAATAGTATTTTTGGAGGAGAGAAATGTGGTGCTCTACAGTACACTAGTGCTTTGTTTTCAATATTCTATCATAAGTGAAAAAATACAAAATCACTCTTCTTTTTACTTGGATAAACAAATGGAGAAATTTTTTTATTTTGTAGTGAGAATGATAACTATATGTTGGAGTTAGACCTTGAGAATTCGCAAGATAACTACATCTTTACCTTAGAGGAAATTGCAATATTAATGGAATAATGAAGATTATGTTCAACAAGAAACCTACGGAGCATTGAAGGCTTTAAAAAAAAACAGTACAAGCGGGTAAGTAATTCACACTTTTCTACATTGACTGATTGAAATTTGTAAGATAGTGTTAACTAATGTCAGAATTTTTTTCATGTTTTTATTGTAGAAAAAACAAATCATGTCAACAAGAACAAAATTACTCATTTTTTTTTCTTCTTTTGGTTATAATGGAAAATAATATGCACACTATATTGAAATGTACGAATTTTGAAAGTCATTTTGTGGTGTTCTTTTACCTATCAAAATTGAGTCACATATCCAATGGGTATATTTTATAAAAAATTTCTAGTTTTGACACACCGATATCAATATTTGAAACTGCCAGGAATCTTCATGACATGTGTAGGCTTATGAAAAATTAATGGTGATGGAAATTCTAATGGCCTCCAATAATCTTTGAACAATTGACATAGTTTTGGCTATTCTTGAAGTATTTAACAAACCTGAAGATGTTTAGAGGTTTTTATGTTTGATTGGGAGACCATTTATTTAGGGAAATGTCTCAAGCTTGTTTTCATAAGCATGACATCTATATCAAATGGAATTGCACTATTTCCGTTCAACTTGTATTTTATGATATGCTCCATAGTTTATCATATAATACACTAATTTATGTGCATGGTAAGAGTTGGAGTGTTTCTAGTCCTGAACATTTTAAACATGATATCCACTTATATCAAGTTCGTTGGTAATGCCTTGGGGTGCCAAATTTACTCTAAGGCTCACAGGTAGCTTTGTCATCTAGTACTGACATCCTCTCATTTATTTCTTTTTGGAAGTCAAAAATTTAATGGAATTTTGAAATTTAAGAGCCTGCCATGAGCTCATTACTTCTGCAACAAACAGAATTGCAACATTTACATTATAGTTCACTTTTGTTGTAATTTGAGGCTAATGCACATAGTAGGATTTGAAGCATTTTCGATATCTACATATTGAGATGTTTACAACCCCTAATATCAAGGCCAATGATATTTTATCAATGTGCGAAATAGTTAATGTGTTGGAGTTGCTTTAATTTTTTTCCATTTCATTTTTCTTTAAACATTCACAACCAATAATATGAAGCATACAATGTCGGGGTCAAGAGGTTTCTAAAAGAATATCCAATTTACAATTTGTTTTTTCATGTCACATGAAGTAGGGGAAAGGAGATGCCTTAATTCAGAGCTTTGCCATGATTGTGATGGACCGCTTGTGTCCTTACCTGTTGTTGGGGGCAAGATGATTTACTTTCCACAGGGTCACATTGAACAGGTGATGTGGTCACTCACTAATTTTTAATCCACAATCTTCTTTTGGATACAAATGAATGAAAATAATAAATTCTTATATTATTTCCATCATAAAATGTGATTCAAGTATTTTGAATTTTTAATGTTACGTAACGAAACAGATCATAATCAATGTGATTTTAGGTCGTTTCTTAAAAAAACAAGGAGGTTGATGTTCATATATTCAATTATCAAAATCTTCCAACTCAATTAATTTAACAACTTCACAATGTCATTATGCATGTGGGTTTTCTACATTTCATCCTTGTTTTGGTTGTGAACACTTTTATTCATATCATTATATATACAATATTTAAAGTTTAATAAGAACCTTCTTGAATGCCAGGAAGATGTGGAAAGGTATGAAGTATATACTCAAATGACATTGCAACCTCTTAATGTTGTAAGACATTTTCAGTTTCATTATATGTACTTTGTTGTAATTGCCAATTTTGGAGAGAAATGTTTTGGTACTAGTTCCACTTGTGCAAGGAACGAAAAATTGATGATACTGTGCAACAAGAGAAAAAATATTGTTATCTTGGTTCTGACCTCGACACACCAAGAAAGCAGCCAAATAATTACTTTTTTAAAATGTTGACTGTAGGTAACACTAGCACCGATGCCACGTTTTATGTGCCACATCGGGCTGCGAAAAAAAAATATCCTCTACTTGTGCGGTTCTTATTTTCCAATAGTTGTTCTATTTGTAATTTAATAGATTGGTGCTTAGACTTTTAGACCTATTTTTAAGAGAATACTGCATTCTTTGAAGGAACAAAAGGTAAGGGTATTTTTCATAGCTGTCCCCTATTAAGTTTTTTTATTGTTTTATTTGGTTTATTTGTTTTGGGCAAGATTTCACTCAGCAACCAGATTCCTAGGAACTTCTAGCTAGGGATATTCATGAAAATGAATGGAAATTTCAGCATATTTTTCGGGGTAATTTATAACTGTTATTTGAATGTTGTTTTGGAATAAAAGTGGATAATGAATATGTAATTATGTGCAATGTATTTTGGTACTCTTATATCATTGCAATGCATTTTGGAATGTATATAGGTAGTGCACATATCAATTTTTTGCCACATTTGAGGTCATATGCGATAAATCTATTTTTAAATTCTTGTTAATGGTGTTAGTAGCTACCTGTACACTCTAAAAAATATCTGATATAACTAGTCCCAATTAATTTACCTTTGAATGTTGAGCCAACATGTTTATTTTTTCTCTGGATATAATATGTTAGCTTTTTGGAATCAGATTCCTTCTCCCCTAGAATAGCATGATGACAATTGAATATTGCTATGTTCTTGGTCAATATCATAATTAACAGAGTCCCTTCTTATTATTTTTTAGTTTCTTGATGTCATATTGTGTCAACAATACTTTGCTCCACCCTTTAGATTTCTATTGACCAGTTTTATTGTTGAAGTGTCACTGCTTCTTAAAGATAACTAGAGGAAACAATACAACTACAAAAGTGGAGCATGAGACATTCTTAGTAGAAATTTATAGCTTTGTTGTGTTTGATTATGTTGGATAAAATCAAAATTTCAATGTACCATGAGCATGAGAATTCAAAATATTGGGATAGAAATGTGTGCTTCTATTTTCATTTATTACTTTAATTAAAGTTAACATTTCATCAAAAAACAATGTATAATGAGAACACGGTAGATACAAAATTTATTCTATGGTACTATTGTTTTATTTGATTTGGTTATATAGGTCATCTTGCTAGATAGTGGCCACTATTACTCAACTCAAGAAAACTTGTTCGAGTTTCTTTCTTTTATGGGGAAAATGACATTAAAAATATTGTTCATGTTGAGGTATATATTTTATAAAAAAATTATATGATACTCTAGTTTATATTCTAGTGTTCATTGACTTTCATGTCTTATAGTCTATATTGTATCTTATTTTTCTTTTCTTTTTAGGAAATGAACTCAGTAGTGATGGTAAGAAGCAAGAATTGAATAAAGAGGATAACAAGAACACTAGAGTGACAAAATGAAAATTAGAGAGAGAGAGAGAAGGGAATTGATCTAGTGTTATATGTAAAGCTAATATTCCACATAAGACACGCACATAGATACAAATGGTCAAGTCTTCAAAGCTGGTGAACTAACATGCAATGCCTTGGTAACACAATGATAATTTTTGAAACGATGAACCAATATTTCATATGTAAATTTTTACTCCAACAAATATTAATCTCGAAACTCACATTGTAATAATTGACATTTTATATAATATAATTTATCTGGTTTTAATTATTTATAGTTGCACTTGATATTACTTAGTATTCTAATTAAGATATGTAACTTTGTCTTTTCATATTAGATGAAAATGTACATTGTATGACTTTTTTAATTTAGCTGCAAAGTCATACTAATTAATTTATGTTGATTAATAATGAACACATAAAATCAATCTAAAACTACTAAATCAGTGGTTTATGTTTATTAATGATGAACCCAAATAAAATGAATATATGATTAAATTAGTTGCTTCTTGATGGTTCTTAATGAAAGTGAATGAAATGAATATAAAATACTAAAGTAGTCATTTATATAATGAATGTGAAACTACCAAAACAAGATAAATGACTACTGCAAACGTTAAATTTGTTATTACAAATGATGACTAAATTTTGCATATATATGACTACTATTAGCTAATTATAGTATCTTATAACATGAATAGAATTTATTCATATTTATCTGGTCATTAATTGGTTTCAAGCAATGACTAAAATTTTCATACATATGACCATTAGTGGCCAATTTACAGTATATTATAACACGACCAACATTTTAGTCATATTTATTTGGTCATTAATTGGTTTTCTCGGGTGATAATCTATTAATATATTTTGTTGTATATTTGGTCATTAATTATGACGATTAATGACCAAATCAATGATTAAATCAATGACCAAATCAATGAATAAATTAATTACCAAATCAATAGTTAAATCAATGACCAAATTAGTGACCAAATATACTACTAAATAACAAAATTGAGACAACCAATAAATTACTAAGCTAAAATTGACTAAAGGTTGGTCACATTATAAGATACTGTAAGTTAGCTACTATTGGTCACTGACCGAAAAATAGTCATTTATATGCAAATTTTAGTCATGTTTTAGTAACTAATTATCCATTTTTTACTAGTGGATCCTACCTTGGTTTTTTTGAATTGTAATAGTCTTGATCAACAACCCTGCAGCTGGTTTGGTATGAACTGTGTGCCTTCTGGAGTTGTCCACGCCATGTAAGTCTTTAATTTAATTCAAGTCCTGTAATTATTTTAATCTAGAGGTTATATAGATATAGTCCACTTTATTTTAATAGATTTTTCATTCGAGACGAGTGAACCCGATTTTAAGAAACTCAAATGGAATACCCAAATTTATAATATTTGTGTCAAAAAAATCGTTAATAAGGCTCTTGAACGATGTAATTTTGGAATGGGTTTCTAAGTACAATCGGCAATACTTGTTTATAATATTTTCAAATAATTAAGTAAGCTATCAATTTGGAAATGGTTTAAGAAATTGAGAAAAAAAATATTATTTATAATATTGTGAATTTTAAAAATTTCAAGACTATTCTTTATAATTTTTATAATATTATGTTTTTTTCTATCTTTAACTAAAATATTTATTGATATGATATTAAAATATAATTTTGTTAACTGTATAAATCAGGAATTTAACAAATTTTATATGAAAGGTCATTCGTTATTGGATACAAATTTTTCATTTCCAGATAATGCATGTGGAAGAATGCAAGGTTTTTGCTTCATAATTGTTTCCTTAAAGTTTGAAATATTCATGAGTTGTTGAAAGTGTTGTGCTACTTCATATCAAGTTTGGAATATCCACCCACAGAGATGATGAGAGAGGAGATGAGAGTATGTATTATTAATTTAATTTGGTAATCATCAATTCTCAGGAATTCATGTTATTGAATTGACTAAGATTTATATTTTACATTGCCATATTCAATTGGGCAAGGTTATGGCTTTTGCAGGGGAGAATGAGAAGAACGAGGACTCAAAAGCAGTAACACTGAAGGTGTATATGCACTGTCAATCTTGTGCCATGAATACTGGAAGGGATTTAAAGGGATATGAAGGCGATTTCTTTTTTATTTTTTAGATCCGTAAAAAAAAATCATAACTATGTGCACTTTTTTTTTTTTTTTGAAGAAATGGCCTGACATACTCGAAATTTTGCATTTGGAGAAGGGGTGGAAATAGTGGTAGTTGATTTGAAGAATAATAATGTCACACTAAAGGCGAAGGTGGATACTCTAAAGCTTTGTGAATTAGTTGAGAAGAAATTAAGGAAAAAGAAAATAAAATTGTTATACAGTGGATACGAGAAGAAATCATATTAGAAGTGCTTATCTGAACAAAACATAGCACAATAACTGTTTCATTTCATAGATTACAATATTATTATGACAATGGAATAATTTTTTTATCCAAACAATTCTAGGAACGTATAATTTATTTTAAATAAAATAATTCATATTTATAAGTTAAATATTCAATTAAATCACATAACATATCACATATTTTTCACTTTATAATACTCTTTCCTATGTTACAGCTTTACACTATTTCCTTTGCAGCATATCATGCAATTTATAGTCATTTTAGTGTTATAATATATTATATACATTTTGAAGCATTCATAAACCAAAATATATTAACTCTGGATTAGAATATAACCATAGTTCCCTTGACCGGATCTTCAAAGTACTACGGGAAGAACCATCATGCCCAAAACCATGTGTGAAAATTATGTGTAAAACCATTGGTAGGTATGTCCCATCCTTGGGTCCACCCAGCTATTATTCGTGGAAAGAATATAACACATACAAAACAAAAATATCAAATGTCAAAGATGATAGTTAGGCTTCAACTTTTAAAGTCCTATCAATCAATCAACATTTCGTAATTTCAACATGACAACTCGTCTTCTCCAATCAATCAAATAAACTATTGGGATGCTAATGAGATGTGACACCCCTATGTTTTTATTTTAATGATGACTATTTTTGGACTATTGAATTACTTTTTGAATTTGATTGTTATGGAAGCCATGACTAAAATTTAGTGATTATGTAATTAAATTTTATATAATGAATAAAATAATTTCATTTTTGGGAATAAACAAGAAATATAACATGGCTAATAAAGAATTATTGCTATTTAGAAAATTTTATGAAGTGATCAATTCCACATAATGGACCTTCTCAAATATTCTCCTAAAAATCCCAAGAGAAAAGTGTTAATTCAATAATAGAATATTGGGAGAGAAACATTATGTTAAGAAATTAGCTCAAGATAATTGCTAAGTCGGGTAAAAAACAAAAAAGCAAAAATACAATGAGACAAAAAGGTATGTTTTAATGCAAAATAAAAATATATTTATTGATTAAAATAAAAATCCGAGTCAGTCACGAGGTGTAGAACCTAAAAGAAGGAAGTTGCTTCAGAAAAATAGGTTTTGAATAGTTACAAAATAGCAATCATGAATTACTATTGATTCCTAGATCCAAGAAATATGATCTTGAGGGGAATTTCTAGATGCAATTCGTTGGTTGAGAGGAGTGCACACTCTCCCTAAGTATTCCCAGGAAATTGGTTATGCTAAGATGATTGTGATTTTATAGTAAAACTCTGAATTATTTCCATTCATTAATGTTGTTTATGGTTAATTTTATGAGTGATATTATAATTGTTGATTTATGCAAGGAATTATCTCTGCATGCATTACGAGAGTAGGTTGTTATCAATAGATTTTTATAGGTATATTTATTTAAATTTGATAGAATTATTACAGTATGGTTAAATGTGTAATTCAAACTAATCTCTTTTATTATAATTTATTGCATACATGCAATTATATATAAATTGTAGAGTTGAACTCTGAGATATAAAAGGGACCCTAATCTAGGACTCATAAAAAGAATCTAAACCACTAGATTCTTAGAATCCCTAAAATTAAAACATAAAAAGGGTAAGAGTCCATTTTGAAAGTATATACGAGAAAAATGAGTTAATACTGAAACTAATAAAGTAAAAAATCCCTCTATGAGAGTCGGTTAGAACCAAACTGAATCAGACCTATTGTAACTAGTTATGTAGATGAAAATGGTCGATAAATTTGTATAAGGGAACATTGAATATATAAAGTAATACTGTAGTTAATTAATGTAAAATGTGTTTACGAGTCTCGCTAAGTCTCTTATTTAGTAATGGGAAAATGCACCAAGTTTCCTACATAAAACAAATTATTCCATGAGTAATTAAGATCAAATGATATCTATCACACAAGCATGATTAGCAAGTATAAGTGTTTAGCATTCACATGCAAGGAAGAGGACCCTAATTTTTATGAATATTCCATACTAGTGGAAAATGAATCATTATAGGTACAAGTAAATAAATTTCATGGAGTACAAACCCTCATAACCATTTATACTATTATAAAGGAGTATGCATTTGAGAGTAGCAAGGGATAGTCACTCGATATAATCATTATAATTAAAATTTTATTATAATACACTAACTTATTAAAATATTATTATAATACTATAACTTATAGGGTCGATGTAAGTGTAATCACAATGAAAAGAGCTTATTTTATTATGGTCCAAGAAAAATTTTAAGGATGGAAAATTATCTTGAAGTTTAAAAAATTGGCGAATCTCACTAGTCTGTAATATGCAAACTATAAAATTTTTATTGATGTATTTGTAAATTTATTCAAATTTATAATGATATTATATATATTGTTTATATAATGTTGGCAATTTTTAACATAAAATAAATTTATATTGTCAAAATTGGGCGAATCATTTTTATAAAAAAATGGAAATCGACGAATCTTTTTTTTTGGAAAAACCATGGAAAATTAGACCACCTATGAATATTAGCCCCTAAAATTTTCCATGGTAATTACCATGAATTACAAAATCAATATATGTGCACTTATAATGGAAAAAATTCAATAAACGTTGATAAATGCGGAAGTATAATTATGGGACATATTACACCATGCTAAATGTGTTAGCATATGTGTAATGGAGAATTTTTTGAAAGTAAACTAACTTTGATAAGGGTATTAATTAACAAAAATAATACCCATACAATAATCCGAGCGACAAAAGAAAGTGAAACTATGTTTTACTTTATCCATATTGTAGAAAGATAGAAGTATAATTAACCATTCTAAGAAAACATATCCATGGAATTTGTTATTAATTCAAAACCATATAAATATTGTTAGGTCCCTATATTACTATTGTAGTCCCTTATTATTGTTAGTGTAGCCCCATTATTGTTATTTGTTTTACCCCTATAACCCCAATATTGTTATTATTGTGCCCTTACGTTATTATTGTTAGGTTGGATACGAATTTATTGTGACCCCATGTACTCCTATATATAGAAGGAGGTTTTGTCATTTGTATCATCGAATAATTGTTCACTAATGTAATGTAAAGGAGGTTTCTTACCTTGAAGTGGATTATTTCTAAGGCGTTGATCTCTCTTTTATTTTATTTTTGGAGCTAGTTTTATAACATTTGGCATCAGAGCTTTCAAATTCTAGGGTTTCATTGCTCCAAATAGGTAATTGTGGAATTTTAGCTATAACATTTTTTCTATGAAGATTCAGAAGCTGAAATTTTTATCACGCTAAGCCAAAATACCGAGCAACGCCATGTAAAAATTCATATCTTGGTTCACAATATTTTTGGAGATATGATTTGTGGAAGTTAGGGAATTTTCAGGCTCCCAAATTTCATCTTAAAGAGGTGACCGTGGGAAGATCGTCATAACTCTCCCTCTGAGCATCAGATTGGAATTTTGTAAAATGTGGTTGTAAGTACATGGACTGTAGTTTCCCGTGTAACAATTTCAAAGACGAAGGAGGAAATAGTAACACGTGACACATTGTACAAGTTCTCTGTACTGAACTAGCCCATAATTAGATCATTGTTGGATATTGGGAATAAATTTTCCTTGAAGAATAAAAATCAGGTCACACCCATGGCATTCGAAATAATATTTATAGGGCTACTAAAGAACCAAATTTTAGGTATTGAAGATCCGAAATCACTTAGATTATTCAGTTTCAATATCGAGCTCCTCAAAAGAAAGAAAAAGGTGTGTATTTTTTTTTTTGAATTGCATAAGCCTTGTTTAAAGATTCAATTTTAATTGATTTGAAGGGCATATTATAGAATATATATCAGTATTTGGTTCTAAAATGCTCACTAAAATTAATCCAACACCCATTAAGCCTTCACAAGGCTCTACTATGACTCATGAAGACGAAGAAGTGCAACATGACATATCCAAATTACACGAGCAAGTGCACAAAATTTTTCTCTCACAAAGGGCAACAAAAAATGAAATGGAAGTTTTGAAGAAATGTGTGGAAGCTAATATGGATGGTTTGAAGAGCGGCATGGAAGTTAAGATGGTGTTATTTAGAATGGCATGGAAGCTAATATGGATGACATGGAAGCTGGCATGGAAGCTAGCATTGAAGCTAAGATGAATGACATGGAAGCTAAGATTGATGAAAAAATGGAAAACACGAATAATGATCTAAAATTAGACATGGAAGCTAAGATCGATGAAGAAATGAAAAACATGAAGGATGATCTACAAGTACACATGCCATGTTAGACAAAGTTGATACATAAATGTTTCCTAATGGCAAAACTATAGTAGAGTAAAATCATGATGAGAAAAAAATAAATGTTAATCGTGATGTCATAAACTCTAATGTTGGATGGAAGACCAACCATATTCCAAAGATCAATATGAGGAATTTTGACGGCAAGGATCCTGTAACATGGATACTATAGATGGAGTAATATTTTGATCTCAATAATGTGCAAAACACACAAAAGGTACGTATTGCAACTTTATATTTAGAACAAAATACATTTGTATGGTATTGATGGCTTTTCTCCCATAAAAAAAATTTCACTTGTTAAATTTTTATGAAGGAAATGATAGCACATTATGAGGATACAAAGACCAACACCTTTTTTAGCCAATTGATAAATCTCAAACAGAAAGTTTAGTGGTGGATCATATTGAGAACTTCCAAAAGATGAATATAAGCGTAACTGATATTCTATAGGAACACATGATTTATGTCCTCATAGGGACTTTAAAGGACAACATCCAACATGACTTTTGCATTTTTGAACTTGATTCATTAGAGAAGGCATTCGTGTTGGCAAGAAAAATTAAATGTAAAATTATGGTGACAAGGAACCCTACCACTCACATCTATAAAGATGGAAGTATTTCTACTCCTAGACTTCCACAACCCACAAGGTTGACACCACAAAAATTAGAAGAAAAAAGAGAAAAAATGGCTTTGCTATAGTTGTGTCAGCAAATACACTAAACGTCATAAGTGTGCTAAGAAGAAATTATTTTACATAGATTTTGAAAAGGATGAAGAAAATGGAAAAGAAAAATAAAAAGAAGAGGATATACACTAGGAACCAAGCAGAGAAGAAGAAAAAATGAGTCCTACCATATCATGTAATAAATTGGCAGGAATTACCACTCCTCAAAATCTGAAGATAGAAGGACATATCAATAAGAAAAATGTAATAGAGTTTATTGATTCATGTAGTACCCATAATTTTGTTCATTGTAAGGTAGCCAAGGAATTGAATTGTTTCCTATACCCAACATGAGAATGTCAAGTGATGGTTGCAAATGGAGGAACTATAAATTGCTCTGGAAAATGTCATAATATCAAGATAAACATGGGGGAATATATATTTAATAGTCCAATACTTTCCATTACAATGGGAGGTGCTGATGGTGTACTAGGAGTACAATGGTTGCAATCTTTGGGGATGGTAGCTTTTAATTTTCAAGAATTTTTCTTGAAATTTATTTCGGAAGGAAAGGAAGTCGAATTATGAGGTATCACAAGGCAGCCGAGAAAGATAATAAGCTCCAATGTCATGAAAAAGCTTCTAAATAACAATGAAGCATAATTGCACAATTATGCTCACTAGAAGTTCCAACATCAAAATCATTTATTTCTCCACATATCCAAAAAGTATTAGAAAATCATTCCAAGGCGTTTAAAATTCCCAAAGGACTCCCAACTATTCGTGTTCATGATCATGATATTCATTTGATTCCAGGATGTGTTCCTCCAAACATCAGGCCTTATATATATCCTTATGTCCAAAAGAGTGAAATTGAATGTATGATTGCAGAAATGTTAGAGGATTGTATAATTCAACCCAGTCAAAGTTCTTTCTCTACTCCAGTAGTATTGATGCACAAGAAGGATGGATCATGGTGCATGTGTCTAGATTATGTGGAGCTCAATAAGCTCACTATTAAATATAAATTTCCCATTCCCGTGATTGATAAATTATTGGATGAATTACATGGAGAATTTTATTTTACCAAGTTGGATCTTCGTTCAGGATATCATCAAATTAGAATGAATATTGAAGATGTTTCGAAAACAACATTTCGAACTCATGCGGGTCATTATGAATTTTTAGTCATACCTTTTGGCCTTACTAATGCACCTTATACATTTCATGGGTTTATGAATTTCATTTTCAAACCCTTCCATAGAAAATTTTTGCTAGTATTTTTTTAAGATATACTAATCTACAACAAGTCTTGGAATGATCATTTTCAACATGTTGAGAGGGTGCTCAAATTATTGGATGACAAAAAATTATCTGCAAAAAAATCCAAATGTTTCTTTGGAGTACAAGAGGTGGAATATCTGGTTCATATTGTATCTCACGAGGTTGTTAGGTTAGAACCTAACAAAATTAAATCCATTAAGGAATGGAAATTCCCCACAACCATAAAGCAGTTGCAGGGATTTCTCAGGTTAATAGGGTATTATCACAAGTATGTTAAGAATTATGGGAGAATAGAAATACGTCTAACAACATTATTGAAGAAAGATGCACTTTCATGGACTCTTGAAGCAACTAAGGCCTTTGAACATATTAAAGAGGAAATGTTCCTAGCACCAGTCTCAGCTATGCTAGACTTCACAAAAACCTTTATTGTGGAGTGTGATGCCTCAAGAAAAAGAATTGGTGTTGTTTTAATGCAAGAAGGAAGACCCGTTGATTTTGAAAGTCGTCCATTCAAAGGAAAGTATTTACAAAAATCTATTTATGATAAGGAAGTGTTCGCAATACTACATGCACTAAAGAAATGGTGACCTTACCTAATGGGAAGACACTTCAAGGTAAAAGATGATCATGATACTCTTAAACACTTTTTGGAACAAAGAATATCTTCAGAAGAGCAGCAAAATATGGGTCACAAAGATGTTGGGTTATGACTTTGAAATCATCTACAAAAAAGGGAAGCTAAATTTTGTTGCAGATGCACTCTCAAGAAAGAATGAAGAGGTGGAAGCATTGCTTTGTGCCATTTATATTATCCAACCGTACTGGATAACCGACAAGGGATGAATGGAGGAATGATGAAGAATTTTGGACACTCATTCAAAATTTGCAAAGAAGATACTATTACATATGATACACTTAGTTGGAAAAATGATTCCTTATGGTACAAATATTTCTTAAATATTTGTAATAATTCTCTACTAAAAAAAAATTCTTTTGGAATTACACACTTCTCCCTTAGGAGGACACTTAGGATTTTTACAAACTTACCACAAGGTGAAGAAATAATTTTTTTGGGATGGCCTTAAATATGATATTCAAAACTTTGCGGTGAAATTTTTGTTTTTCCAACAAAATAAAGTTGAGATGATTAAGACCCCGGGTCTTATACATCCTTTATCCATTCCAAGTCAATGTGTTATCGAGATATTTCAATAGATTTTATCACTGGTTTGCCTAAGTCCGAAGGAAAGAGTGTCATCATGGTCGTAGTTGATAGACTTACCAAGTATGCACACTTTTTTGTATTAGATCATCCATTTAAAGCAAGTACAGTTGCTACTACATTTATGGAAACAATTCAAAAGCTACATGGAAACCCAAATATTACCGTAAGCGAATTGTAAGTGACAGAGATCCCATTTTTACAGGAAATTTTTGGAAGGAGTTATTTTCTTGTTTTGGTACTCAACTAGCTCATAGCTCATCTTATCATCCTCAATGTAATACTATCAAAAAAGGATGAAGAGGTGGAAGCATTGCCTTGTGCCATTTCTATTATCCAACCAGATTGGATAATTGAAGCAAGGGATTAATGGAAGAAGGACGAAGCTATTTGGACACTCATTCAAAAGTTGCAGCAAGATCCTAGTACATATGATACATTTAGTTGGAAAAATGATTCCCTATGGTACAAATATCGCTTATATATTTGCAAGAATTCCCAACTAAAACAAAAGATTCTTTTGGAATTGCACACTTCTCCTTTAGGAGGACACTTAGGATTTTTACAAACTTACCACAAGGTGAAGAAATAATTTTTTTGGGATGGCCTTAAATCTGATATTCAAAAGTTTGTGGAGAAATTTTTGTTTTTCCAGCAAAATAAAGTTGAGACGATTAAGACCCCGGGTCTTCTACAACCTTTATCCATTCCAAGTCAATGTGTTGGGAGGATATTTCAATAGATTTTCTCACTGGTTTGGATAAGTCCGAAGGAAAGAGTGTCATCATGGTGGTAGTTGATAAACTTACCAAGTATGCACACCTTTCTATATTAGATCATCCATTTAAAGCAAGTACATTTGCTACTACATTTATGGAAACAATTCAAAAGCTACATGGAAACCCAAATATTATTGTAAGCGACATAGATCCCATTTTTACTGCAAATTTTGGGTAGAATTATTTTCTTGTTTTGGTACTCAACTAGCTCATAGCTCATCTTATCATCCCCAATGGGATGGTCAAACTGAGATATTAAATTATTTCTTGGAAGGATATCTTCGTTGTTTTGTATATGGTAAACAAACACAATGGGTCAAGTGGTTACCTCTCGCTGAATGGTGGTATAACACTTCCTTCCATATTGCATCCAAAATGACCCCATTTATGACATTTTATGGATATCATCCACCGTCCATCACATCATCCTTAAGAGAAAATTATAAGGTTCAAGTAGTGGAAGATCACATCGAGCATCAACAAGAAGTTCTCCAACTCTTAAAGGGTAACCTAAATTTGGCACACATTCGAATGAAACAATAGGTAGATCAATGTTGTAGCAAGAGAAGTTTTGATGTGGGAGACTGGGTATTTTTATGGCTACAACCATACAAACAAATTTCCCTCAAGTAGGCTAAGAAGGATGATAAATTATCACAAAAGTACTATGGTCCTTACAAGGTGTTGCAAAAGATTGGTACTATGGCATACAAATTGGAGCTTCTTGATTCATCGCGAGTGCATCCAATTTTCCATGTTTCATGCTTAGAGAAGGTTATAGGTAAAAAAATTCAAGTTCAAATAATATTTTCAGAACTTGATGAGGAAGGAAAAATCATATTGGAACGTGAAGCGGTCACTAAAACAAGAACTCGACAGCTACGAAATTGATCCATTTCAGAGTATCTAATCAAGTGGAAGAACTTACCCACTGCAGATTCTACATGGGAGGATGAGAATCTTTTACAGAAGCACCCAGAGCTACTCAAGCATTGAGGACAACACTTTTTTGAAGGAGACAGGCATGTTAGGTCCCTATATTACTAGTGTAGTCCCTTATTGTTTTTAGTGTATCCCCCTTATTGTTATTATTGTACCCCTGTAACCTCAATATTGTTATAATTGTGTCCTTACGTTATTATTGCTAGGTCAGTTAGGATTATATTATGACCCCATGTAATCCTATATATATAAGGAGGTTTTTCATTTGTATCATCGAAGAATTGTTCATTTATGTAATGTAAAGGAGGTTTACCTCATAGTGGCTTATTTTTGAGGTGTTGATCTCTTTTTTCTTCTATTTGTGGAGATGGTTTCATAACAATGAATTACAGAATCAATATATGTGCACTTATAATGGAAAATACAATAAACGTTTATAAAGTATAATTATGGGACATATTACACCATGATAAATGTGTTATCATATGTGTAATGGAGCTACTGTTTAAAGTAAACTAACTTCGATAAAGGTATTAATTAAAAAACATAATACCCATACAATAATCCAAGCGACAAAAGAAAGTGAAATTATGTTTTACATTATCCATATTGCATAAAGATAGAAGTATAATTAACCATTCTAAGAAAACATATCCATGGATTTTTTTATTAATTCAAAACCATATAAATACCATAACAATTTTTACAAGGACCTAGTGGGTTCATTATCCAATTAAGTCAACAAAGTTTAGCCTTATGCAATAATTACATCAGTTAAATGGAATATCATCCACTAGTCCTAAAGATTGTAATCAAAATGAAAAGAGCTTATTTTCTTATCGTAATTACCATGAATTACATAATCCATATATGTGCACTTATAATGAAAAAAATTGCAGTAAATGTTGATAAATGTGAAAGTATAATTATGGGACATATTACACCATGATAAATGTGTTATCATATGTGTAATGGAGCAATTGTTGAAAGTAATCTAACCTTGATAAAGATATTAATTAACAAACATAATACCCATACAATAATCCAAGCAACAAAAGAAAGTGAAATTATGTTTTAAATTATCCATATAACCATTCTAAGAAAACATATCCGTGGAATCTGTTATTAATTCAAAACCATATAAATACCATAACCATTTTTACAAGGACATAGTGGGTTCAGTATCCAATTAAGTCAACAAATTCTAGCCTTATGCAACAATTACATCTATTAAATGGAATATCATCCACTCGGTCTTAAGAACCTCAAGAGGGAGAATAAGTTACTATTAAAATTAATCTATCCTAGAAAAATATTAACTCCATATTTTCAAGGAATTCATGATATAAGATAGATAAGCACATTCATAGCAGTTAGTTGATTAAGCGAATAAGGTTGACTTTTAAGGATGAAAACAAAGTTGAATTAGTCTTGATTGTCGAAGGAAAATCACCAGAGACGAAACGGTCTCGTGCGAACACACTCCATCGAACCTATACATGTATCTGAGTCAAGTGATGTAATTAAAACCAAGAATAAAAGAGTATGGGTATAATTCTGGAATCCAATGAATATTTCAACGAAGAATGAACGAAAATTATATACGTGGAAGGTAGAATGTATCCCATCCAACTACAACACTCTGTAATATCGAACAGTAAATTATTGTTAGTATAAGTTATTAAAGTTACATTTGAATAATAAAGAGATAGAGCAGGAGTTAAGAAATTTCCATGGACTTGTAAGTCATCAGAATTTCCACAATCATTTTCAAAAGATAGAGTAAAACAATGATAGAACTAGGGTTTAATATTAAAAAAACTAGGTCGAGGGTGACAAACCTGAAGAGAGGATAACCATTTTATTCGAAGGGTATTGAAATAGAAACACCTATAGGAATGGAGGTGATTAAAAGAAAATAATATAGGCTCACAAGGCTAAAGTTCACGACTATGACTGAAGTACACACAAATTTCAGTACACAACACTTTAAGGTTTCAGCGATAAACCCTAGGTCAAAATGAAACATATACCCTGTAGTGAAAATAGGTCGAACGTGAAGTGGAAGAAAGAAAGAGACTTATCCAAATATACTATGAAGCAGTAACCAAGGGAATGGCAGGTTGAAATTATGCCCATGCCAAATACCTAGACACGATGAGAATTGTGAGTAAATGAAAAAAAAAAAAAAACCTCAACTCCAAATGCATAGATAACTAACAAAATAACTAGTATCGGAGATGATTAACCTTGTAGAGTGCACAAGAAGGCATTAATCCATTGTTGGATCACCATAGGGAAGAATCAATGTCGCTCTAAGTTAAATCCCATTTATTCCTGCATTTTTCCTTTTGAATAAAATGCATAAGTTAGTAGACAAAATACAAGAGTGAGTCAAGTTGAAGTATCAAAGAATTGTGCGAGTTATAAGAAAAATAATGTTACCTCTTTGTCAATATAGTTTAACACGCATTTCCTTTGAGTGTAAACATGTCTAAACATGGAGAAAGTAAGCATAACATTTTTGAAAATAGAGTTCATGTACCAAAAAATCCCTTGGACGCATAGCAGATCCAAGTGGTGCTTTAACTTCATAACACCAAAACAAAATGAGCCAAATAAATTGTGTGTTAAGGGTCTTAACCTTATGCAATCTCTCACAAAGCTCCAACATGAGGTTCCTCAATCAAATCAAAACCCTTGATATGCATGGGGCACGTGCAAGGTAACTAATGTGAAGGCGCATGGGTGGTTGAATATGTAGCCCATACATGGCCTATCAATACAACACCATAATGTGTAATATCAGTTTTGGGGATATACCACCTGACAAACTCAACTGAGGAGATTGAGAGTAGAATTTACCGGATATGTTGGAACTTTACGGAATCTATCTAAGAGTGAAATATGAACACACCAAGAACGCTGAACAATATTAGTGCGTATTTGTAATATCCCAAAATGGATTTCTCGGCAAATCATGCTGGAAAATGCATTCTTCGGAGTATGATGGATTTATATACCTTATAATATGTCTGATAATTCTTATAAACCCAAATAAATAACATCATCACTCTTTACTCAGCTTTAAGGGCAAAAAGGTGGGGAAAAATGAGGATTTTGGCCTTAAAATGAGTGTATAAGAAAATATGCGTAAATTGATAGGTCAAGGTTCTAGAATATGTTATATTATGTTAATAGGGACTACCATGTCTAATTTAAGCTCAAAATAATGCATTTTTCTAAGTTAAAAAGTTCCCCCTTCCCGACTAGTCAAGAAAAACCCTGATTTCCCATGACTTTGAGTATGCAGAAATTCACTGAAGCAAGGGTAGCATATTTTATGAAGAAATAAGATGTAAAAAACTATGATAAATCATATAATGAGTCTATTAATATGGAATTGGCATTAAGAAAAGCTAAACAACAATTTTATATAGAAAACCCCTAAAGATTGAGGTGCCGCAAGACAAGAGAATGATCCCGAAACCCTTCAAAATTTTCTCCAAGAGATATGAGACAATAAGATGAATATATAACCAATAATAATGTATATTAGAAAGAAAGTGTACAAGCCTTGAGGAAACAACCTCTCAAGAAAGCAATGCAGCCTCAATAATACATGTACATGGCAATGAAAGAACATTGTTATTTCTGCATAAACCCAGGCTGTGAAAAATGTATTCGATGATAAAACACTGCTCTAGAATGATATAAATACATGGATATGACAATATATGGCCCAAATACAATAGGGGAGCAAGGCTCTAACCCTTATAAGAAAAAATACCTCAATCCTCCAAGGAATTGGCTGAAATACACAAAATGGAAAAATGCCGGAGTTGCTGGGCAGCAGCTGCAACCCAAATCTGGAACTAAATAGAGAAGGTTGAAGATGATGAGCAACCGAAGTATACCTCATCCCATATATCTCCAAAGTGGAAGGTTGATCCTTACACTTGAGATCTTCCCCTCAAATCAACCTGCAACCCTCACAGTAGCTACACCATAACGCAGACACTAAGAAGGGCTGCGCATTAGGGGAAAAATAAGTGTTGGACTCATGCCAAGATCTGCAAATCAGCTCCAAGGTCCTCTAATATGATCCTTCAAAGAGAAGAATAACTCTTCCTCTGAAAAAAAAAGAGAAGTAAGTGGTGTCATAAAGTCATAATGGCAACACCCTACAACACAGTATTATGCTGCTGCAGCAATAACGTTGTCCTGGAGGATGATGCTGGAAAACTAACCTTGCTTGAGGAGGCACTCAAAGTCCCCCGGGGCTAAGTGTGAGATCTCCGTACGGAGACACTCGGTCGCACTAAACAGTGCTACAGACAGGCTAAATAGTCAGCGTGCTAAAGAAGACAAATGTCTCACTCAAAAATCAATATTCCAAGCATGAATGAAATGAGGAGGCTCCTCCATATTTTATAACGTTGGTTTCCCTCCAAAACCCAATGTAGCCTCTCTCTCCCCTCCACATCCTCATCCTTATCTACGCAGAAGCTTGCATAAGCTTCTAGAGTGTACATAGGCCCCCTCCTCCACATGGTGTTGGCCCCCCCCCTTGACTCCCACTTAAGTCACAACATTGTGCTACTAGGTGGATGTCTTATTTCACTTAAGTGAGTTAGACCCTCTTCACTCACTTTTTATTTATTTACAAACTATAGACCGCAAACTAAACAAAATAGAATATTCCAATTAGTTGTCGCTAATTAGGAATATTACAGTCCCCCCCAGCAAAATGTTGCTTGCCCTCAAGCAACTGCCTGAACAAGTCTCCTTTCTGCAAAATGTGCCTGGGTCCCAGATGCGCCACTGAATCTTCCCTGTCCTCTACATCACCTTGATATGAAGGGATCTCTCAATGCCGGGATCCCAAACTGATCTCTCATGGTACCATCCAACCAACAATCCTTCCGGATCCCATGCAATCATCCAAAAAAAATGAGCCACCTCCCAACAAGGCAACTCCTGAAAATATCCTTCCACCTCAGGCTCCGATAATGAAGGTGGGCTGAAAATCTGATCTTGGCAAGCATCATAGCTTACCCCATGTTGTCCTTCTCTCCACTCATGAAAAGTGTATAGTGTATGTTGATCCTAGGCTGCAAAATTATTTCCCACCAATGGAAAAATGAAGAACAATCCTCCAGAGAAGGCTCCTCCAACAATGAAGAACAATTTGGCCCAAAACAATCCATCCATAAAGAATAGGACATGTTCATCATGGAACATCCTAATGAGAAGTTTTCTGAAGGTTTTACATGATGATACATGATGCAAACAATTTCTCACAAGGATACAGCGTAGTCTCATCCACTGCAACTTCAGAAAATTACATGGCAAGCAATGTCCATGATTCATCACATCTACTAAAGGATAGTAAATGGTTGAATGTAACAACAATAATACATGATCAAGCACTTGCCCATGGCTGTACAATGGATGAATATCAATCTTATGGCCCACCTCAAAAGAGAACAAACATTTGGCTGTGGTGGCCATATCTCCTCTCATGCTCCCATTAGAACATGTAGTGCAGAAATTGTGAGAATTCTTCCCACTCAAGGACACATCCAGCTCATGTGACTCCCTCATAATCGAGCCTCCCATACAAATCTGATCTATATCAGCAAATGAAGACATGATCAGCAGCAAAATGAAGAAAATGCTGAAGGTTACAAGTGATGCAAGAAGGTACCAACAACTTTCCCAGTAGTGACAGCGCAGTTTTACAAGTTGCTGCTTGATAAAAGTACATGGAAAAATGTTTCTTTTTACATGGTTAATCATGCATGTCTTTATATGATACATGCTATAGTGCAGCAACTAAACATACATGTGGTGATAAAACATTTTCCCAAGGCCACAAAAGAGATGGCTGCCTCCATCATGTAGATTGGCCCAATACAATTCATGGAGCAATTTGACGAGCTTGCCCTCTTGTGAAGCAATGCACTGCATAAGAATGGTAAGAGTGTGCAAATCAATGAATGTATAAACAAGCTTCTCACCATATGCTAGAAGTAAGATGGTACATGGGTCCATACATGAGTCCTTCATAGTGTTTTGGCATGCTATGAAGAAGAATGAATCATGTGCTACAAAAAGATAATCCTCCTTATGTTTGGGAACCCAAGTAAAGAAGAATATGCCATAGATGTCTCTATCATCACTACCTCCTCTTTGTTCATCAAGTGCAACAAATATGAAGTGATCCTGGGCCCTATGGGTTATGGATCCACCATATCTCTGCTGGTCACACTTCATCCATAAGTCTTTACTCCAAGGTGACAATGCTGTGAGCTTATGCAAATAAGCTTCTGTCAATACACAACTCTATTCTTTGACATGCTCCTGTCAAAGATTCTTCCCATAATGCTGCAACAAATGTGGAATACTTCCCAAGATGGAAGTGATTCCCAATCATCATCAAAGACCAAGGAGATAGTGCCATCCCCTCCTCTTGCAACATCATACAAAGTGTGAGAGAAAATCTACCCTTCCTCTCCCAAGCAAAGCAACAAAGTATTTTGCTGCCTCCTCATACTTCCATCATACAACTCATGTGATGAAGACACATCAATATCATGCATCCATTCTCTATGCTTCTCAATGATGCAAGTATCCTACCATATTTTCCCTACCCTCCCACTCTTAGGAAGAGTGTTTGCCAAGTGATGGCCAAACTCTTTCAAAAGTAACCAGCGCAGCCAAGCCTCCTGCTTCCTAGTATCATAGATCTGCAAGTAGCTTCCTAGCTCCTTGCTCATCAACCACATCCACTCAATCACCTATGGATGCCTCCTTCTTCTCCTAATCCTGGTACTCATGAGGGCTACCATCGGGGAAAATTTAAAGGATGGAAAATTATCTTGAAGTTTAAAAAATTAACGAATCTCTGTCCCTAATATGCAAACTATAAAATGTTTATTGATGTATTGTAAAAAATTTCAAATTTATAATGATATTACATATATTGTCTATATAATTTTTGCGATTTTTAGCGTAAAATAATTTAATATTGTAAAATTTGGGCGAATCATTTTTATAAAAAAATGGAAATTGCGAATCTTTTTTTTGGAAAAACCATGGAAAATTATCCCACCCGCGAATATTAGCCTGCAATTTTCCATGGCTACCATCCTCCCAAATCAAATTCTCGTCTTTGCACTTTATGGGATTTTGAAATGTAAGCTTCTCAAGGATCAATGAGACCCTATCAAGAATCAAATAGGTGGTAGGAAAAAACCTCCCATCATGATGTGTATGGCTCAAGGGATGTCCAACACAAGCATGAGAGATGTTATCCATCCTAAGATGTCCTCCATATTCTATCTTCTCTTGTGAGAAGGGAAGAAAAAAATTGCATTCCATGGTGTGTTGAAGTGCATCTCCAATGATATCTCTCCTTGAGACCTCCCTTTCATCCATAGTCTTCCAAAACCAATGAGGTCTTGGATCTGAAAGTAGAAGTTCCTCTTTGAGCTGAGAAGAGCTCATTGAGAAAGTGTCATCTTGAAGGGAGAAAAGGTTTCTTACTTCAAGATGTCTACCATCAATCTTCAAGGCTTCAAACCCCAACCTCCAATGTGATGTACAATCCAACAATGGCTCATGAGAATGATGGTTTGATTCCTTCTTGAGTGTTTCCATGTTGCACAGTGCAGTGCAACCAAGCTGCTCTATAGTAGCAATGAGATTTGACTCTTGGTCATGCAAAAGTAAATCTCCACATTGATCAAAAGAATTTGCTGCAACAATGGAATGTGGAAACCTTTTCATACCTTGATGTGCATTTGGAACTTCTTGTAGGGATACAAGAGTCCCTTCCTCAAAAGTGTTGGCTGCCCCAACTGTTGATGCATGTGGCTGCTCCTCCATGAGTGGGACAACGTTATCACAAGCCTCCCCAAGAGATGGTGTGATCTCTTCTTCTTGATGAGAACAGGAAGCGCATGGTACTTCCTCTTCTTTTTCTTCAATATTCTTGACCTCCTCAAAGGTGGATGCATTTCCTCTGGATCTGAAAAGAGATGAGAATAAACTCATCTTTTTCTTGGGCTTAGACTCACAGGGGTCAGTGGATCCCTCATACATGGGAAAAGGTGACCTCCCATTGGTATGCTTCAACTTTGAGCTCTGCATGCTAGAAACCCCACTGTCCCTTCCTCCTTCATCCTGCCTGAGCTGACAGTAATCTCTAAAGGGAAAAGCTGCTTTGAATTCTTCCCCCTTGGACTGTCATTCTCGGAAATAATCTCCAAAGGGTATATGATCATGTGGCCGTCCTTTCTCACTCGGTAATGGAGGTAATAATGTAGGAATTGTGATAAATAGATAACTAGCTCCACAGGATGAGCTAGAACTATGCTCTGATACCACTTTAATATCCCGTTTCAGGGATATATCTAAAACACAACAAACTCCAACCATAGATGGACTGGGAGGGCATTTACCAGATATTTAGCCTCTGAAAGAGGATGAGATATGGAGGCTACCTGGCCCTTTCCATACTCTGTCTAAGAGTGAAATATAAACACACCAAGTGGTATAGAACTAGAATGCTCAAACAATAATAGTGCAGCAGACTGTAATATCCCAAAGATGGACTTCTCAGCAAATCATGCCTGGAAAACGAATTACTCAGGTATGAAGGTTTCATCTATCATATAATATGTTTTAAAATTCTCAGAAACCAAAATAAATAACAGCAGCAATCTTTACTCAGTTTTTAAGGGCAAAAAGGTGGGGAAAAGTGAGGATTTTGGCCCTTAAATGAGTGTATAAGAACATCTGCGTAAAATTACGGTCAAGGTTCTAGAATATGTTACATTAGGTTAATAGGGACTTCCATGTCGAATTTCAGCTCAAAAAAAGGTGTTTTTCTATGTTAAACAGTTCCTCCTTCCCAACTAGTCAAGAAAAACCCTGATTTCCCATGACTTTGAGTATGCAGAAATTTACTGAAGTAAAAGAAGCGTATTTTCTGAAGGGGTAAGATGTAAAAAACTATGAAAAACCATAGAATTAGTTTAGTAACATTTCATAGGCTTTCAGCAAGGTTAAACAACAGTTTTACATAGGAAACCTCTCAGGAATGAGGTGCCGCAAGACAAGAGAATGATCCAGAAACCCTTCAAAGTTTTCTCCAGGAGCTGTGAGACAAGAAGATGAATATATAGCCAATAATAATGTATAGCAGCAAGAGAGATTACAATTCTTGATGAAACAACCTCTCAAGAAAGCAATGCAAGCCTCAATAATACATGTACATGGAAATGAAAGAACACTGTTATTTCTGCATAAACCTAGGCTATGAGGACGCAGTCTATGATATAATACTGCTGCAAAAATGATTTCAACACATGGATATGACAATATATGGCCCAAATACAATAGGGGAGCGAAGCTCTAACCCTTATAAGCAAAAATACTTCAATCCTCCAAGGGATTGGCTGAAATACACGAAATGAAAAAAATGTCGGAGTTGCTGGGAAACTACTGCAACTCAGATCTGGAACTCAATAGAGAAGGCTAAAGATGATGAAAAAACTGAAGTAGACCTCCTCCAATGGATCTCCTAAGTGGAAGGTTGATCCTTACACTTGAGATCCCACCCACAAATCAATCTACAAACCCTCACAGCTGCTACACCATGAAAATAACGCAGTAACTAAGAGGGACTGCGCAGTGAGTGGAATAGAATACTTTGGCCAAGTGCCAAGATCTGCAAATCAGCTCCAATTTCTTCCAATCTAATCCTCCAAAGGAAAGAAAGACTCTCCCTCTGAAAAACAAGAGAAGGAAGTGGTGTTGTGGAATCTCACGTATTACAAACACCCTACAACACAGTATTATGTTGCTGCAACAATAACGTTGTCCTGGAGGATGATGTGGAAAAAATAACCTTGCCCGAGTAGACACTCGAAGTCCCGCGGGGCTAAGGGTGAGATCTCCTCACAGAGACACTCAGTGCACTAAACAGTGTTGCAGACAGGCTAAACAACCAGTGTGCTAAAGAAGACAAATGTCTCACTCAACAATCAACAACTCAAGCATGAATGAAATGAGGAGGCTCCTCCATCTTTTATAACATTGGTTTCCCTCCAAAACGCAACGTAGCCTCTCTCTCTCCTCCACATCCTCATCCTTATCTACGCAGAAGCTTGCAGAAGATTCTAGAGTGTACATAGGCCCCCTCCTCTACGTGGTGTTAGGCCCCCCTTGACTCCCACTTAAGTCACAACGTTGTGCTACTAGGTGGATGTCTTATTTCTCTTAAGTGAGTTAGACCCTCTTCACTCACTTTTTATTTATTTACAAACTATAGACGAAAAACTAAACAAAATAGAATATTCCAATTAGCTATTGCTAATTAGGAATATTACATAACGAATGGTCACATTATACCTCTAAGTACCATATATGGTAGGGAGATTAAATCATATACGCAATGTATTGGCTTATTGCAACGAGCAAGCTTGTTGCATACGTATGGTGAAGTTAATGTAGATGAATGAGGTGGATTTATTATATCTCTATATATATAATTCTAGTGTTATATTAAAGAATAGAATAATTTTGAAGAAGATGTAAGGATGTGAATTAAAGTAGATATATAAATACAACCCTTGATGTTCTAATGCACCATCAAAATTATGAAAATTAGTGGATGTGCTCCAAAGTTAATCTCAAGCATAACACTTAAATTGTGATGTGAATAATAGCAATATAAGAAAATGAATTCAACTCAGAAATGACAATATATAAGATAACTGAATATCTATCTATAAATCCATGTGGTAGAGTTACTGTGAGAATTGCCATAAAATGTGTAGTATTGAGATATGATATATTTATTATTAAATATAGAAATAAAACAAAAAAGAATGGGGTGTATAACATATATGTTATATCATAATGAATGGGAATGTTTATACATGACAATTGTTCACTTCCAAAAATTATTTATTTTTTAGGCATAGCTTCATCAAAGCTAAGCTCAATAGTTTCAAATTGAACATAACAAAAATAATTAGTCTAATTATTAAGAGTTGTGAGACAATAAAAAAATTCGAGACCATACAAATATTAGGTGTAAACCTTATCTTTGATGAGGTGTTGTCATGATCCACTAATGAATTGTCACTGAGACATATATCTAGAATGATCAAGTTAATGTATTACAAATTTAGATCTTGAGATTAATACAAAGTTAAGAGAATAGCTTAAGGTCTGTTATTTCATTTTCTTATTTGTCTAGCTTGCTCCAATTCTTAAAAAGTATCATCAACTTCATAGTAAAACTAAATGTTGAAAAAATCCCAAAACACCATAGGATGAAAGAGTTTGTGAGCTTCATAACACTAAGAGATTTGAAGATGAAAAGTACTTCTCTTTGATTGTTTAGCTTATACTCAAATTCGTTCTAATTTCCAAAATTGTCATAATACCAACTTTATTAACCTTTTAAATCAACAGAACTAAATGATCATGAAATATTGATCTTAATATTTCTCAAGCATAAAAATAAAATGTTAAAAAATTACCAATAATATTTTTATTTCTTAAAATTTGATATTGATATATAAAATAGCCCAACTAAGAGAAAAGGATAGGTTAACTAATATAGATTCCCATCATCAATTAAAGTATGTGTGACATAACATTCTAGCATGTGAAGTATGAACGAAGCAAAGACAATTTGGAGTCATACTCCTGTTTGTAATGTCAAAATGCCTCATAAAATTATTACTTTTTATAGAAAAGGTTGCATAAGCGTCACATATATGAAGGTAAAAAGGTCTTGCACACCTCACTTTCATGAAACGTTTATTGTTACGTCTGATCTATGACCCCCACATGTCCTTTTTAAGGAAATGGAGTGGGTGCACTATTGTCTGACTTTTTGTTTGTCCTTTTTCTTTTACTTTTTACTAACAAAGAATTATAGAAATATAGAGAATAAAGAGCGATAATTTTTTTTATAGATTTGTTTGTTAATTCGAAAAGTGAGAACCTTAAAAAATTAAAAGAATTTTATAATCTTGGAAACCAAACAAGCTAATGTAGGAAAGTTTGATATACTGAAACATATAAAATAAGCAGTAAGTAGATTCCTCATTAAAAGAGAAAAAATCAGAACAGAAAAGACCTGAACGAAGATGATATATATAGTTTGTCTTAAAAAAAGAAAAGCAGAACATAAAAGTTCTCAAAGCCAAAGTAAAATATTATTGAAATAGCTTCTCACTTGTAGCCGAAGGCATTTCCTGTCAGTGTCTCATTAAAGTTTCATATTCAGCATCCTTTTATGTTCTGCTTTTTTTTTTTCAAACAAACTTTATACAGTCAAGTATTTTAATTTTATATATTTGTTTCTAGATTTTTAATAATAAATTTTTAAACGAATTGTAAAATTAAAAATAATAATATTTTTTATTTTATTTTTCTATTTTTATTTATTTTTATTTTCTCTATATATATAAAATACAAAGTATTTATTATATTTTAACTCTGCTCCTTATTTAATGATGGCAGTGTCTAGGCAACTCATGTTAGACTCATAAATGCCATTGTAAAATGCACAACGTCTCTAAACTTTGCGGCAATATTTAATACCTTGTTTCATAACGACCGAGTATATTTCTATTTGTATATACCGGTTTCTTTATTTAGTTTGTTGAGTTTTTTTACTATCTATTATTGAATTCGGTTCTACTTGTCAATTTTTTCTTAATGTAAAAATTTGACTAAATTCTTAAAAAAAAAAGTTCTACTTGTCAAATTTTTCTTTATGTAAATATTTAACTGAATTCAAAAAAAATCAAGAAAGTTTATCAAGTAGGTTCATTGGATATATTTAAATTTTATCTTTTTATTATGAATTTATATACACAAAGGGATATTGAGCAATAAATTTTTGAGTTATTATTCTAGTCCACGTACCAACTTTATTTTTTTAACAATTAAAATTGTGTTTTTAATTTTCAACCAATATTTCACAATTCTGATTGGTTTATATATATATAGATAGATATAGATATATACTTGAATCTTTATTTATCAGTAAATTGGTTTTCTTTACATAAACATTTATTGTATTTTTAATTTACTCTTTATTTAATGACATTGGTGACTAAGAACCTTACAAAAGGCTCATACGTACCACTGCCAAGTTAGATTTGGCGATATTCGAGATCAAATGCTCTCTACAAACTTTGTGACAACATTTTATATTATGTTGCCAACTGCCTAGACGCCTTTAATGATGGGACATACTTCTTAAGTTATATACATGCTTTCTTATTAATTTTGTAGAGTTGTTACCATATATTATTGAATTTCTATTGTTGAATTTGGTTTTATTTCTTGACCTTTTTTTTCTTAAGTAAAATTAAACAAAAATCTAAATTGAAATACTTTATTGAATAATAATTTTATGAGTTATTATATTAGTCTAAGAAATTAATTCATTTTCTAGAAAAGTTTCCAATTAAAGGTTTATTGTTTAGAGTTTTCAACTAATATTGTAGATTGGTTTTTTCGACTTTAGTTTTAAAATAAAACTAGAATGCTATGTTTAGCACTCTGTAAGGTTCTTATCGTTTTATGGTGTTATCAATTTTAATTATTTATCATTTTGTTCACAATTTTTTCTTCTCAAATATGGAATGTATAGCACCGAGTCAAATGTAAAAAATTATAGTTTAGTTACTATAAATATGGTTCTCATTCTTTTATGATGCTATTAATTTTAATTATTTATCACATATTTGATAATTCTTCCTTCTAAAATATAGAATATATAGCATTGAGTTAAATGTAAAAAAATATAGTTTAGTTACTATATAAATATGTGATTTATACTATTATGAATAACATATAGCAAGAAAAGTTACAACAACTAATTGAATGTATGTTGAGACAATAATAATAAGATTTCCAACTATGTATTTATTAGTTAAAGAGGTGAAATTCATGGTTAACGAGAGGGAAAGAGAATTACTTCAAACTCTATTTCATTCATTCAGTCCAACTCCTTCAAATTTTACTTGTCTAAATTGGATGTAATTCTCCAAGCCAATTATGAACAGCTTATTAGGCTCCCTACATACAAGAAACCTTGGGTTTCCTACACCTACATACTTGATTAGCTAAGAACAAAAACTATCAACCATCTAGTATGAATTTAGTAAAAAATACCTCCCGTATTTCAATTGTCAATTCCAATTAACTTGGTCTAGTGCAATAGCTCCAAATTTCTCAAATTTCAAGAGTAATTTTTCCTTCCAAAATTTCACAACCTCCTAACCTCTCAACCCCCTTCAACACCCTACCCATCCTCATAAAACCAACATCAACATTATCATTAATAGAATTAGGGTCAAGAAACTGTCATCTATCAAACCACGCCATTATTGTTTCTCTTAGAGATACATTATTGAATAATAAAAATCATTCTCTTGAAAAAATTGCGCTTAACCACATCATAGAAATGTTTAGATCTAATAATTAAATAACGAAATATTTTTTCATATCATACCATTACTCTTTCAATATCCACTACATCAATATTGTTTTAGTACCACAATTACCTTGTTGTCGCTTAATCTATTAACTTATAAGTTAAGTTATCATAATACATAACCATACAACCATTTTCATTTTTCATTTTATTAATAACAATATGTATTGAGATTTAAGATAAGAAAATATATTTAATTACCATGTGAATCACACCAACTATCCACTCACTCACATTATAAGTTACATACCTAACTTAACTTTTAAATATTTATGTTTAAAAGAAAATAAATAATCTTCATCCATAACTTTATGAATAAAATTCATATAACAATTTCAGATATAGGTGCAAATATGTCTCCTTCTCCTCATAAATATAGTTCTATTCAATCTAGTTGAAAATACTATATAAATCATAATATAGTTTAGCTATTGAAAATTTAAATGTATGGTGCTACCTTTGTTTATAAAAATATCATTATTTATAATAATAAAATGTATATATAAGTTGTACATCAAATTTAGATTGTTTTGTAGTTAATGAAAAGAAGCTTCACGTACTTATTACCAAACACATTTTTAAAATTGTCATCAATAACCAGTCTAGAAACATATTCAACTTCTCATACATTTGGTTATGAGAGTCAACATCATAACCAAGTTTGGTTATGAGACTCAAAATCATTCCCAACCATGATTGTTCCTCCCCATGACAAGGTACACCGAGAGATTGTATAATTCCCCCTGCTTAGCACTTTCCAGTGTGAATTGTTTTAGATCCCATGAATAAAAATTCCACATATTATAAGGATACCACCAACCCTGTAGCACCATCCCAAGTAAATTGAATGAAAATGTTCCATATTTGTGTGTTCCACACTGCAAATTCCTTATATTGAATACTAGGAAAGAAGAGGAATAAATTGGCCAAGGAAATTTAAGGCCATCTCTGGTCTAATGACCTGCCATACACCTACCTCCACCAAGGTTCAGTTGTTGGAAGGTGAGGCTGCATCCACCTGTTCATGCCAGGTGAAACCTTGGTATGCCCTTTCATGTTATTCATGCAACATGTATACTCCATCTATGTTCCATATTGACAATGATTGTTAATTCACCACCATTTCGATATCAAGATCCCTAAGGTAATAACTATTTATGACACCCGATATGGAAGGGGTTTCGACATTTTTCTCCAAGAATGAATTTTTTGATGAGGATGGTCAGAAATTTTGATTATATAATTTTTGAATTTAATAATTATTCTTCATGGAACTGGTATGTAAAATGGTGATATTAGATCTATTTCCATAATCCCCTTAGCTAATGTCATTCCTTTGTTTTCCATTTTGTCAACCTCATACTTGAGGTTCCTATACACATGATAGAATTCAATGTTTTTAAATAGATGAGTTTGAAAAATAATATTATGAAGAATAAGAGGAAGAGTGGAATTACAATCAGAGTTTTTCATATCTTTTAGAACTTGTTGAATCATAAGCATTGAGTCACCAAAAGCTAAAATCTTGGAAATTCTATTTGTTGATGTCTATTCTAAACCAAACCGCAACGCTAAATATTCAGCTTGATTATCTGGATGAGATGCCTAATCACGAAAAAAAAAAGTAATTTTTTTCTGTCCATCAATGTGAAGTATAGCCCCTCCCGCTACTCATCTTTCAACCCACTTTCACTATGTTCTTGATGATTATTAATAAGTTGGTGACACGAGGGTGGAAAATTAAAATTAAACTTGAATAATAAAATGGTTCAAGTCTTCCCTTTCACAATCCACTTAACCCCATAGCATCATGGTTCTAGAACTATGGTCTTAACTTCACATGTATAAATGTAATGAACTTAGGATTTGTCCCTCATTTAAAATTTTCATCGCAAGGGTTTTGTTGGAGAGGAAACTAGGTAAGGGCTTCGAACCTGCCATCACCTTCAACCCTGAACAAACTCTGAGTTTATGAACTGGGTTTTCAACCCTGCTATGGTCACCAGCAACTCGAATCAATTTTCAATGCCGCTTACAACCCTGCACAACCTCTGAATTTATAACCTGGGTTATCAACCCTGCTATGGCTTCCAACAACTCGAGTCAATGGTCAACTATGTGCATCGACCTCCTTGGTAATGATGGGACTTTTTCGTTATTTTTTACTTTCCTATTTTTTTGTTTTTTTGATGTCTTCGGAAACATTTTTGTGGCTTTGATATTGTTCTCCATACAACCAATAGGTATTGGCTTCATCTCGAGGGTGGCTCGACCTCTGTATCACAAGGTAACTTTTCCTTCTAATTTATGTTCATAATTTTCATCATTACCTTTCTAATCTTCTGGTGCCTTGGTTAGCAAGTGCTATATTCTAGGGTTTATGAAAATGGTTCTTCCCTTTGTGGTCGCATTGTCTCTTTGTTGGTATTATCTAATTCAGGTAGGTCAATTTCTTATGCTCCTTCTGAGTTAAAATTTTGATTTTTCCCTATTTTTTGCATGTTACCCTCTGAATTTCTGTGTGTTTTCTTGCGGTTGTAGGTGCTAACCGCATGCTGTCTTCTGCTCCCTTCATGGTCTAGAATATCCCCTGTGTAATAGGGTAGGATCTCTCCTTTACGTGCGTGTATTTTATCTTCAATTAGTTACAAAATACAAACCCTTAAGGGGATTTTCAAAGTTTCGTGGTTTTCGTGGAATGTAGTTTCCAGTTTCTCCTTTCATGTTTACTTTATACACTCGACTGGTATCATTGCATTATTGTAGATATGTTTCAGTTTCAAAGCTGGGTGTAAACCTTAGCCATTGTATAATTTGTGAAACCCTTACTCGGTTCAATCTTCGATATTGTCCTTAATTGATGTAAGCTATTACAATGTTACTGTTTTTTTTTTACTTTCATTTGCAGGCTTTTCAAATGTAAGCTTGTTCGACTATGAATTTCATTTACAGACTTTTGGACCAAAGAAATGAATAAACATAAATAAAATCGGTTATCAATTTCTTTTATATGTGCCTTTATTTCTTTGTTTCCAGCGTACATCTTTGTCTTGCTTGAACATTTCTGGGTTCTTCATTTCCTTTTATTTGACACGGGAAAACTCTCGACACATTTCAATATTTAGTTTAATTCAAAATGCAGAAAAAAATAATTGTTCTTTAAAAGAGAAATTAAATAATATTTTCCTTTTGTTCACACACACATATTCACTTTTCTAATATAATTCTTCTCTCTACAGATGGTAGACCCTCTTTTGGTGGGTTTTGGGTTGATTTATACCTTTCCTGAATCCTCCATGTAACTGAGAAACTTCCACTCAGTTTCAAACTATTTATTAAAACTACTTATTTCTTCTTAACAAATTGACCCTAACTAATCTTTTAATCTGAAAGTTACAATAGTTGCGTTAATCTAATTTGAATTTGTTTTTTTAAGGAATAAACAAAAATTCAATTTTTTCCCAACAGAAAGTAGCCAGCTCTGGCTTTGTCTCTTCAGTTGGATGCTCCTACATCAAGCTCATGGGGTAAATTAAACTCATGAGCTCTTCAATAGAGTACTCGGCACTTTGAATCTATGCAGCATCCAACCAAGAGAAATCCTCAATAGGGAGGTTCTTCCACTTTACCAGATAATGCAACTATTTATTTTTTCGTGTCTTCCTAGCTACTAACGTATCCAAAACTCGTTCAATATCCAAAGGTTGTGACAAAGGCATCTACTTAATCCATGGTTACTCCTCATCCTCGGTATCCTATGTTCATCTTTCCAAACTGTCTTCCACATCAACAACAATGTATGGGTACAAATATGCTATGTTAAAAATGGGTGAGATTCCTACACCTAGAGGTAACTGCAACTCATAAGAATTTGTAGAAAACTTTCAAAGGATTCTCCAACACCCGATTTTTTTTCATCTTTGTTTTTTTTTAATCCATTTTAGGAAACCTTTCTTTTGCGTAAGTGTGCTAATACCAAGCCTCCTACCTCTAAATGTACCTCCAGTCTTTCCAAATCTTCTTTCTGTTTCTATTTTTTTCGCTATTTTCATGTAGCTTATGTTTCACCCGCTCATGTAGATCATTGATTGCATTTGTGAAATATTCCCCATCAGCACTCGTGCGCTCCAACTGTCCCAAATCCTACAATTCAAATATTCCACGTGGGTGCATTCCATATAGGATTTGGAAAGGGATTCTTCATGTGCTTCTGTTGGGTGAGTCATTGTAGGAAAACTCTAACTGTGCAAGTACATGATCCCATTGCCTGGAATTTTCAGCAACTAGACTCCTTATCAAAGTTCTTAGGCTCATTTTTATAACTTCAGTTTGACCATCTGACTGTGGGTGAGAAGATGAACTGAGGTTTAGTTTTGTGTCTCACTTATTCCACATTGTTTTCCAGAAATGGCCTATGAACTTCACATCCATATCTGAGATGATGGATTTTGGCAAGCCATGTGATCTGAATATCTTTGAAAAGAACAAGTGTGCTACATTCGTGGCATCACTTATCTTCCTGCATGGAATGAAATGTGCCATCTTGGTGAAATGATCCACCACCACCATGATGGAGTTGTAACCCCACTGTATCTAAGGTAGACCCAAGACAAAGTACATACTGACTGAGTCCCAAGGTCTGTTTGGAATGGTTAATGGTGCATACAACCCTGCATTATGGTTGTGTCCCTTTCCATGCTGACAAATCTTGAACTTGGTGACAAAGCTCTACACATCTCTTCTCAGTCTTGGCCAAAAATAGAAGTGGCTCAGCTAATCCAAATTCTTGTCTATGCTAAAGTGTCTGACCAAACCTCCATTGTGATTTTCCTGAATCAGGTTCTCCCACATGGAACACTCGGAAACACACAACTGTCCTCCCTTGAATAGGAACCCCTCTTTCTTGTTATAGTCCAACCATGAGCTATTGTCTCTCAATAGTGGATTTTGGTAAGCTTCATAAGCTTCCTTAAAGTCTGCATTCATCTCATACAAGTATTTAAGATGCTCAAATCCCTACACTTGTACTATGATTTCCTACAATAATAAGCTTCTCTTGCTTAATGCATCTTCTACCTTGTTGTCTTGACTAATAATGTGCTTTAAAAAAAATGTAAACCTTTGTAATTACTCCACCCATTTCGCATGCTTATGGTTCAGCTTGTGCTGCTACATAATATACTACAGTGTGGAATTGTTTGAAAACAAGACAAATTCATTAGCCAACAAATATTGTCTCCAATGCTTCAACGCTTGGACGACTGCATAAAAATCCTTGTTATATGATGTATACTTTTTCCTTCTCTCATTTAACTTCTCACTGAAGTATTCTACTCACTTATATTCTTGGCTATGAACTGCACCAATCGCTGTCCCACTGGCATCACAACAAACTTGGAAAAGTTTATTGAAATCTGGCAGTTTAAGGACTGGTTTTTCAGTGCTCTTCTTCTTCAAAAGAAAAAAAATCCTTCCAATCGATTCTGTTGAATGAAAAGGTTAATTTTCCTCCTTAATGGTATCTACCATAGCTACAAAAATACCATTGAAAGTCTTAATAAACTTCTGATAAAAAATTTCCAGTCCATGAAAGCTTCGTACCTCAAACAACCTTTTGGGAGATGGCCAGCTTACTATGGCTGCAATAATTTTTGGGTCCATATTCAATTCATTTTCAAATATTACAAAGCCTAAATAAATAAATTCTTTCTTGAAAAAGGAACACTTTTTAAGATTTTTCAGCAATTTATTCTACTGGAATTTTTCCATCACAAACCTGACATGTCGAAAATGTTCCTCCTTGGTCTTGCTGAAAATGAGCATATCATCGAGATATATAATCACAAATTTTCCAATGAATTATTTTAAAGTATAATTCATCAAATGCATGAACTTCTTGGGAGAATTTCTTAATCCAAATGGCATGACCAACCATTCATACAAGCCTTCATTAGTCTTTAAAGTCGCCTTCCATTCGTCACCTTCTCTAATCCTGATCAGGTGATAGCCACTTTTAAGATCTATTTTTGAAAATTACGCTACTCCACTCAGAAAATCCATCATATTGTCCATCTGTGGTAAATGAGACCTATACCTGATGGTGATCTTATTTATCCCCTTGGAATTGGTGCACATTTTCCATTCAGCTCCTTTCTTGGGAGTTAAGACAATCAGAACAGCACAAGGGCTCAAACTCTCATGAATCAACCATTTGTCCAAGAACTATTGTAGTTGTTTTCTAATCTCATCATATCCTTTGGAGTCATCTGGTAAGCAGCTTTATTTGGAAAACTAGCTCGCGATATGAAATCAATATGGTGACTAATGCTCCGCTTTGGTGGCAACTTATCTGGTAGGTCATCTACCACAATGTCACTGAATTCCTATAACATGTCCTATATCTCCACAGGAAAATCGGTAATTTCAGTATGTAGTAATACTACCCTTGGTCTCTGTACAACTATATAGTTTACTTCATTTTTCTCATCCTGTCACAAAAAATCCTTTCCGCCTATCAACAATGTTTTAGTTTTGCTAGTTTCTGTAACATTTTCCTCCTACATGGGACAAGCATGTGCTTTATCCCATCATTCACAAACTTTTAACAATTCTTCTCCTTGTCATGGAAAACTTTCCTTTCATATTTCCATGGTCTGCCCAGCAGAATATGGCACACATCCATAGGCATAACATCGCAAGTCACTCTATCCCTGTGTTTGCCAATATGAAACTGCACCTGACATTGCTCATCAACCAATAGTTGGTGCCCCTTTTGCTGCCAAGTCACCTTGTATGGATTCGGGTGCTTTAGCTTCTTCAAGCCAAATTTTTACACCATCTCAGTGGCTACCAGGTTATCATTACTCTCGATCTCTATAATTAGTTTGTAACATTTCCCATGCGACTTGCATATGGTTTAGAATAATGTTTTTCGCTATGTTATGTCAGTCATTTCTTTATCTGGTTTCAGTTAAACCTTGTTGAACACTAAGGGCTCACCTGTCTCAAGCACATTCTCCACCTCCTATGTCAATGCCTCTAATATGTTGGGTTGAGCAACATATCCTTCATGCTATCTATCCTTCACACCTTCAGGACATTCAAAATATGTGTGTCCCCACTTGTGACACTTGTAACACTGGTAGGCATTTCATCTACCTCTGCCATTACCTCTTCCATGTTGATATGGCCTTGCGGCTCTGGTGCTACCTTCTCTCTCAGTCTGTCCCTAAGTCTTTGAACTATTGCCTTCTTCACCACTGCTGGAATTTTTACCTCTACCAAAGGACTGTCCCCTTTGTCTACTGGAACCACGTCCTCTCTTTGCATTTTGCTTCCTGGTAATCTTTTCTTCCACCTTAAAATTGCATTTATATGCCTCCTCTATAGTTTTAGGGGAAAGCATATTGATTTCATCTAATATTTCCATCCATAGACCATTAAAAAATCTTGTTGTCTTATAAGAGGTATATTCAACATACCTGACCCTCAATTTCACCTTATAGAACTATTTTGTGTACTCCTTTACAGTCATCATTATTTGTCTCTGATTCTGCACTTGTCTGCAAAGGAAAATTTGGTAAAATCTAGGCAGAAACTTGCTTTTCATATTTGCAATCATCCTATCCCATCTCTTGATCAATGGCTTGTTCAATCTCCTCCTTTCTGCCTGCACATTGTCCTATCACAGTGTTGTGTGTCCTTTCATTTTAGTGACAGTAAACCCGATTTTACTATCCTCACTGACTTCCTCATACTCAAAAGTATTTTTCTAACTCACTTATCCAGTGCAACCATGCTTCTATGGACAAAATACCATCATAATTAGAGATTTATAGTCTTGGCTTGGTACTAGCCATCAAAATTGATTTCAACAGTTTGATCTATGGTGTCTCGTCCTCTAACCCATCTGTGAGCACCATTGTTTCACCCTCACTATCATATCCACCTTTAAGATCCCTATGCCTTTATCCTTTCACTGCTTCCAAACATGATGATATAATCATAATTTCTTCTAGCAGTCCTTCATCTACTGCTCCCCTTGCAGCTATTCCCCAAGCTCTTCTTTATACTTCCATTTCTACCTAAGAAGAAATTTTTTCTCTGATACCACAATTGGTGGAGGCACCAGGCTAGAAAATTACACTTGAACTTTAGAACTATAATCAACACACCTTATAAAAAAAAATTTATTGAATAATAAAATGGTTCAAGTCTACCCTTTCACAATCCACCTAGCCCCATATGATCACGAGTCCAAAACAATAGTATTAACTTCACACATTTATATGTAACGAACTTAGGTTTTGTCCCTAATTTCACATTTTTGTTGCAAGGGTTTTTTCGGAGAGGAAAATTGGTAAGGGCTTCGACCCTTTTGCTGCCTGCAACCCTGCACAACCTATGATTTTATTAAATGGGTTTCCAACCTTGCTATGGACACCAACAGCTTTAGTCAATTGTCAACATTGCCTGCAACACTACACAACCTCTAAGTTTATGAACTGGGTTTTCAACCCTACTATCGCCGCCAGCAACTCCAATCAATTTTCAATTCTGTGCATCGACCTGCTTGGTAACATTGGGGCTTTTTTGTTACTATTTACTTTCCTCTTCTTTTTTTTTTTGTCTGTTGTCTTCATAAACCTTTTCGTGGCTTTGATAGTGCTCTCTATGCAACCAATAGGTATTTGCTTCATCTCTGAGGTGGCTCGACCACTGTATCAAAAGGTGAGCTTTCATTCTAATTTCTGTTCATAATTTTCATTGTTACCTTTCTAATCCTTTTTCTCCTTGGTTAGCAGGTGTCGTCTTCTCAGGTTTATGGAAATGGTTCTTCCCTTTATGGTCACACTATATCTCTGCTGGTCTTCGCTACATAAAATAGGCTAGTTCCCTCATGCTCCTTCTTATTTCATCTTTCAATTTTCCCTTTTTTGTTCACATGTTGCCCTCTAAATTTCTATGGGTTTTCTTGTCATTGCGGGTGCTAACTTGATGATGGCTTCTTCTGCCGTCACGGTCCAGAATGTCCCATGTGTAACAGGGTACGATCTCTCCTTTACGTGCCTGTAGTTTGTCTTCAATTAGTTACGAAATAGAAACCCTTAAAGGGGTTTTCGAATTTTGGTGTTTTTTGTGGAATGTAGTTTCCAGTTTCTCCTTTCCTATTTACTTCATATAGTCGACCGGTACCATTGAAGTATTGTTGATATGTTCCAGTTTTAGAGAAGGGTGTAAACCCTAGCTGTTGTATAATTTTCGAAACCCTTATTTCGTTCAATGTTTGATATCGTCCTTAATTGATGTAAGCTATTACAATCGTATTGTTCATTTTGTGAATTTAATTTGCAGACTTTTCAAATGTAAGCTTGTTTGATTATGAATTTCATTTATAGACTTTTGGATAAAAGAAATGAATAAATAGAAATAAAATATGTTATCAATTGCTTTTAGATATAGATGTATTTCTTTGTTTCCAATATATGGCTTTTTCCTTCTTGAACATTTATGGGCTCTACAATTCCTTTTATTTGACACGGGAAAAATCTTGGCACATTTCAATATTCAGTTTAATGTAGAAATGCAAAAAAAAATAAAATTGTTCTTTAAAAAAAGAAATTCAATAATATATATATATTTTCACACACACACATTCACTTTTCTAATATACTTCTTCTCTCTATGGATGGGAGGCCCTCTTTTTCTGGGTTTTTGGTTGGTTTATACCTTCTTGGAATCCCCCATGTAATTGAGAATCTGCCATTCACTTTTAATTTTTTTATTGAAACTAATTCTCGATTCTTAACTAATTAACCCTAGGTCCTCATTTAATCTAAAAGCTACAATAGCTGTGTTAATATAATTTTACTATTAAAAAAAAAAAAAAATCTGCCCAGCAAAAAGTACCAAGCTCTGGTTGTTGCTCTTCAATTAGATGCTCCCACATCAATGTCTTTCCATTATAAAATTCCTCCTCCATTGTTTATAAGAAATTTATTTTTTGATGAAGAAGTTGTTGTTTTGTATCTACTTTAAATTGCTAGCTTGGAAAATTAGTCATATGATTTAAATTATTAATTTATAAAAGAAATAGAACTATGAAAATTAGTCATATAATTAAAATTATTATTTTATAAAAGAAATAGAACTATGATGAATCAAATACTTAATTTAAAATTAAAATAAAAAATTCAATTTTATTATTATTATATCAATTTCAACCTTAAAAAACACAATATTGTTTTATGTTTATTTTTGATAGCTAAAAAGATGTATTTTAATATATTGCTCATATTTCTATCAAACAAATGCCCACATATGTAAAATGATGGTTCCATTTCATAACTATTGTCATGATAGATATTTTAAGGAATATTTTACAGAAGCAGTAATAGGGGTAATATCTTTTGATTGCAAATAATCCTTAGAGTGAAAAGTTTAAAAAATTTGTACTCAAGAAATTTAATCTCTCTTGAAACATTATAAATCATTGATTAAGAAAGATATATATAATTTGTAATTGTTTAAATCGTATGTTTGAATGTTGAAATATATATCTGATGCCACAGGATCTCCTTAAACACTTGGTGTGAAGACTACACCTTTAAATTTGCAATTCCAACAAATTGTTACATGATTTTAGAGAAAATTGAATAAAAATATACCTCAGAAAGGGCCAAAATATAAAATAGTAACAAAATTTAAATGTTTTAAAATATTTTAATCATAAAATTTTATTATTATTATTATTATTATTATTATTTTATATAATATAATATATCCATAGTTGATATTAAAATATTTTACTTTATATGGGCATTGAAATATTTAATTTATGAAATATATTATCTATATTAATATGTTTTATGAAACTATTTTTAAATACATATCAATAATACTTAATAGTGCAAAGTGAATACTTTTGTCATTAATATTATTTTAAAATTTTAAACATTAATTTATATTAAGAAGAAACTAAATTATTATACTTTTCATTAGTTATTTCTTTTGCCATTGAAATATTTTACCATGGTGAACATATATAAATTCTTTCTTTATATGCACATGCACATTTATGAAGTTCATATTAAAACATATTAAGTAGCATGGTTATTCAAACAATTTACTTAAGTCTTATATTGAAATATTTATAAGTACAGATCCATCTCAACCGCATATTTATCAACAACCATCGACAGAGATCATATATTTCATTATCCAAAACTCTTTTAGAGTGCAAAACTTGAAAAATATTGCATCTCAATAGATTTAATATCTCATGGAACATGATAAATCATTGGTTTATATATATATATATATATATATATATATATATATATATCAATTATTGTTATCCCGAGTAGTTGGGAGGAATGAATGACACCAACCCACCTAGGTTTAGTTCTGACAAGTGACATGACAAACTTTGGTGTAATAAATGCAATAAGCATATTCCTCATATGGAATATATAGCATCATATATGTGAATACACACCCACCATGCATAATTTTTAATTTCTTAAATTGTATTTTTTTAATGCATAAATAGATATCATGCCTTGAAAGTCCCCTTGAGAACTTGGATTGTAGAAACATGTAACTTAAATTTACAATTCCAACAATTTTTTGCTAGATTTTATACAAAAAATGAACAAAAAAATGTACCTGCAAAGGGACCAAAATGTAAAATAGTAACATGACTTGAAATGTTTTCATCATAAAAATTATGTTTTTTTATCACTTTATATAATATATACATATATACATAGCTCACATTGAAATATTTTAGTTATGGACAACATTATCCATTTCTAAATGTTTTTATGTTATTAACATATTTGTAAGCACATCTTAATATTACTTAACCTATATTGAATAATTCTATGATTAATAATATGTTTTGAATTTTATATTGCAATTTTATATTAAGAATTAAATGTATTAGAGATCTCCCATTATTAATAAGTAAACAAATTATGTTATTTTTAATTATTTCCTCCTTTAAGGTATTGAAATATTTTACACCAATAACCATGCTAGCTAATATATTTTAATATGAAATTCATATATATATATATATATATATATATATGAAATTCATATTAAAATATATTAGCTAGCATGGTTATTCAAACAATTTACTTAACCTCTATATGGAAATATTTATAAGAAAAATATATGTATATTTTTTTATTTTTTATTTTATTTTTAATTTTTTACTTTTAATTATGTTATCTATATAAATTTGATATAAAATTATATTACGTAACAAACACATCCAAATATTTTATTTATGGTTCCAAGAGTGAGAGTGGAATACTTTTACCACATATTCTTCATAGTAAATTGTAATATTAACAATGAACCTAGAAAAGCATGGGATTATTGATGTTTTATAATGCTTTTAACTAAAAATAACCAAAGATATAGACTATTTTTTATTTATATTATAGCTGAAATTGATTTTCTAGTTAGAGGAAACATGTCAATTCGAGGTTTAGCATGTAAGGAATTACACATCTTCCTCATATTGGGTTGTAGAATGCGCCTCTTGGCGCAACAAATTGTATTCAAGTTATTTTCGAAAAACATAGTTCCATTTTTCAATTATAGCAAGAAAAACGTATTTTATAGGAAAATATGATGGTCATATTATTGAAGAATATATAAAGACATGAATTGCTGAAAATATTTGACATCTTATATAGTCTTGAATTTAACAAAAGATGTAAACAAATCATGCAATTTTTTTAACTATAACAAGATGAAGGTACCTTTAGATGAATCAGAAGAACATGTATTTCTAGATTGATGATTTGATATTGAGAATAAGTATAAAGACAACACTAGGGATTTATGTTCATGCATAAATTTCCTATTACAAGTTCATGGATGTATTCAAGAAGAAAATGTTATTATTTCTATAAACCCTAATATAATCATAATTTTACCAATGCTCGCTTACCTAAAATGTACAACTCCTATTTCCATTCTATATAAATGGATGATATGGATATCATTTTGGATATGTAAGGTATTTTTCTTAAAAAACAAGAAGGGCCAAAGAGGGCACTTGAAAAAGTTCCTACAAGGAAGCTAATTAAATTAAATACTTACATATTCGATGAGAATTATAAGGTTAAATTAGAAGAAGAAAAACATATAAAAGAGCATGAAAAAAAACACCAAAAAGGGCATATAAGTGAAGAAGAATATAAGGAGATAAATAAATCATATGATGAGTTTAAATGCTCAAGAAGTAATATCCAACGTTATTTTATATCACCAACCATACCACCTTAAGAAACAACAATCATGAAGGGATGGGTGTGAGTGTCAAAGGAATTATTATGGACCAACATGGAACTAGAAAGGAAAGCTATGAAGAGGAACATGGAGAATGAAAAATAATGTGTTGGTATATTAGATTATAACAACAACAACATGGAACCAAAGTAGCAACCATATTCAAGATCTAGGAGGAGAGACCACAGTTTGACCCCATGTACACATTTCATTAGAATGGACAGATGCATTTGCATGGAATCAACTCACTAGATTGATTAACAAGGCATATTATAAGACATATTCCCATGTTTTGAGAATGAAATATTTGAAGGGGGTGGAATGTAATGTACTGAGGGGGGCTAATATGTTGTACAGAACAAGGTAGCTAACGGGATAATGAATTTAATGTGTACATAATCATGGAATAATTCTGCGATATAGTTAAAGAAAATACTATAATTATAAGGGGTAGTTGGAATATGTCCCTAGGAATACTCATGAGAAAGTATAAAACGTGAGTCATGGTATTGAGATATTTTAGATGTTGGATTATTTTTGTTATAGAAAGTGTGGCTTATTGAGTGATTTTTTTCATAAGGATTTATATGAAAACTAACATTTACATTTTATTTAGGCAATTCATTACAATAAATTGTACATAATTTTAAATCTTACACTATGCATATATATTTCCTATTATTCCAAATTAATTAATTAGTAACTGAATTTGAATTTATTAAATGAATGAAATAATTTAAGGAAAAAGAACATGAAAAAACTATCCACACAAATGAACACAATATTTTCTTAGCTTCCTAATACTAAATCTATTTCAAATTCCTAGCAATTTATTTTATGCCCAAAAAATATATTCACCTAGTAAATTATTTTTCTAAAAAATTGGTGAATAAAAATACATTAGTATTTTCACTAATTAGTTTAAAGTAGAAGCACAAATCAAAAATAAAACACTACATATAAAAATATTCAGCCTCCAAATTATCCTTCACTTTATTCCTCAAGATAATTAAGGGTTCCCTTAACACAAATAATGGCCCTCAGACAGATCAAAATTATACAACAATTGGAGCTTGATAAAATAAACCACCATAAATCCACCTTATAAATTTGTAGGTTTCCTCTCACATGTGCAACCATTCATAATCCACTTTTTTCTCACTCATGCAACCTCAACCCTATAAACCTACCACACTTGCAACACTTGCATTGAAACTGTGTCTCAACCCTCTCAGCCTCCCAACTTTGCAACACCTATGCTAGAACTCTTATCGTTGATCTCCATATAGATCTCAACCCTCCATATATGTGATCCACCTACAAAAGTCTTGTACTCACTTGAATCTCTAATTGCACACATTTCCTTCTCTTCATCCCTCTGTTTTTCTGACTCATCATTTAAGAAAAAGCACTTTTCTCGAACGAAAAATTTTACGAATGCAAAAATTTGCTCATATGTTGCATCTTCCTCCTCTCCCTTAGTATTATGTTATAATTGTTAAAAATGGAAGAAAGAAATGTTGAAAAATGGCGACAAGAAAATCTTGATTTAATTTTACCTTGAATTAAATTAGGATAAAATTGTTTCCACATCACAAGACATCGTGTATGAGTTAACTAAGTTAGTTTGACTTATTTGGTTTAGTTAATTCAAGTTGAGGGCCTAATTTCAGACATGTAGAGTGTATCCTAATTTTTAGTAGCCCTCGTTGAGTTTATTTTGAATTGTAATTAATTAATTTAGTGAAAATGAGTTAAAGTTAATTAAACTAGTTCCAGGTATTGGAGGAACTAGTGGGAGGTTCAGTAGTGGGGTGTGTACTCTGTGATAAACCAATTATCTAATAAATCACCCATAAATAAATCATGCATGCAGGATCTACAAGTTCCATTGTTGAATTGGAGTTTAAGTGCAGTGTACTATCAATTTTATAATTATCCAACTTGTACAGGTGGGGCATGTATTCAAAGAAGGGCCCATAGGGATTGTGCAATTCTGTGTAGTTTTTAACCTTGTACAAAAATTATCTGAAAATGAATCTTAAAAAACAAAAAATAAACAATAGCGAGAGCATAAAACATAAAATAGATATACACAGAGATTTTCCCCTAGATCCCAGTTTGGGACAACTAACTTGATTTTTCATTATATTCATTTTAGTGTAACAACATGCATATATATACATGCCGAAGCATACATAAGCCCCAATAAATTAGCCCTGGATTAGAACATAACCATAGTTCCCTTGACCGGATCTACAAAATACCAGGGGCCGAAAACCATCATTCCCCAAAACCATGTGCAAACCCATTCACAAAACCATGAGCGGGTCCACCCACCAAAAAATAGGGTCCAAAAACATTTCTCCCGGGGTGCTACCCCGGACCCCGAACAGTGACCCCCCTGCTACGCCCGACGCAATGTACAGGGAATGCTATTTCCCACCTGTGACCCCCATGCACGTGGCTATTTGTGGTAATAATATAACATATACCCAACATTCTCCCACTTGTTGTTTTCTTTCCGCAGGGGGGCACAAGAGAGATTAGTCATTAGCCCAACTCTGCAACACCCATTGTTTCTCTACACCAAGAGAACTTTTGAGTGCTCACAGACTTTATCAATGCATATGTAACATTATTCAAAGTGTCCACCTTTACCAGCAACACCATTTTAGCCTCAACCATATCTCTCACAAAGTGATATTGAACATCAATGTGCTTTGTCTTGGAATCATAAGAAGGGTTCTTAGCCCAAAACATTGCAGTTTGGCTAGCACATTCTATCCTTATAGCTTGCTGCACCAACCCCATACTTGAACACAATCTCTGCGACCAAAATGCTTCCTTTCTTGCATGAGTGGCTGCCCTGTATTCTTCCTTTGTAGTTGAAAGAGCCACTACAAACTGTCTTTTACTCATCCAAATGACTGCACCTCCAAATAGACTAAACACATACCCACTTGAAGATATTCTTTGGTCCATATCTCCAACACAGTGTGCATCAACAAAACCAGGAATGTCCAACACTCTTTCCAATCCTATTCTTCCTTGGTAGCACAAGTCATAATCACTAGTGCCGCACAAATATCTAAAAACCGACTCCACTGTTGTCCAATGCTCCTTCCCTGGGTTTGACACAAACCTGCTCAATACTTCCAGTGCATGTGCAATTTCTGGTCCAATATAGACCATTACATACATCAAGCTACCCACTACACTTGCATATGGAACATGGGACATATCCTCCTCTTCTTCTTGTGTCTTGGGACACTGTTCAGCAGACATATTTACACCTATATGAATCATAACATTCACTGGTTTACTATCATGCGTATTGAAACTCTACAATATTTTCTCGACATACTTCCTCTCGTTTAGCCAGGGCTTCCTCTTTACCTGATCTCTCTTAATTTTAATGCCCAAAATATAGTGTATAGCACCAAGATCCTTCATGTCGAATTTGGAGAACAATTGGCTCTTCAAATATTGGATAATTTCTTTGTCATTTCCAATCAACAACATATCATCCACATACAAAACCAAAAAAATAACACAGTCACTAATTAATTTAAAATAAACAAAATTATCCTCCTTGCTTCTCGTGAAGCCAAGTCCCTGTATATAGGTATCAAATTTCTGATACCACATCCTTGGTGATTGTTTCAATCCATGCAAAGACTTCTTTAACATGCATACTAGTTCTTTCTTCCCCTTCACCATAAAGCCTTCAGGTTGTTTCATGTATATCTCCTCTTCCAGATCCATGTGAATAAATTTTGTCTTCACATCCATATGTTCTACCTCAAAATAAAATGCAGGAGCAATAGATAAAAGTAATCTAATAGAAGTAACTTTGGCAACAGGAGAAAAAATATCACCAAAATCGATTATTGACACCTGGGAATAAACTTTTGCTACCAATCGAGCTTTGTATTTCTCCACCTTGCATTCTACATTCATCTTCTTCTTAAACACCCATTTTCTCCCAATGGGCTTCCTTCCATCCGGAAACTCCACTAGATCCCATGCCTCATTTTTATGCAAGGATTCCATTTCATCAACCTTGGCCTCCTTCCAGAGTTTTCCATCCTCTAAATCTACTACCTCCCTGATGATTCTGGGATTGTCATTAGTTATGGTTAAAGAAAAATTTGAACAGAAAGCAGATGGACTATACCTTTCTAGTTGTCTCCTTTCTAGTTATCTTCTCACAGCTGGAGTTTTTGGCTCTTCCTCTTCTGAGTCTTCTTCTATTGTAGAGTCTGGTTCATCCTCCTTTAGCTCAAACTCTACCTTCTCAGGTTCCTTTGGTATGATTTCATGTTTAACAACCTATTTCACCTCTCTAAACACCACATCTTGGTTGTAAACAACCTTCTTTGTTTCCGGGTTCCCAATCTTGTAACCCTTTAAGCCATCCTTATACCCAATAAAGATGCGCCTTTGAGATTTATTATCCAACTTGGTCCTTTTCTCCTTTGGAACATGTACATATGCATCACATCGAAATACCCTCAGATGTGAAAGAGAGGCTTTCTTACTAGTCCATACCTCGTGTGGAGTCCTATCCTCCAACACTGATGAACGTGATCCGTTAACAAAGTAACATGCAGTCTCCACTGCCTCTGCCCAAAATTCTTGTCCTAACCCGGTACCTCTGAGCATGTTTCTTGCCTTTTCCATCATCGTTCTATTTATTCCTTCTACAAATCTATTTTTGTGATGTGTGTATGGAGTAGTCTTCTACCGTGATATACCACACTTCTTACAAAAGTCTTCAAATTCCTTCTTGTAGAACTCCCCACCATTATCTATCCTCAACACCTTTATCTTCTTCTCTATCTCGTTTTCCACCAGAGCCTTAAATTCTTTAAATATGTTAAATAATTCATATTTCTTCCTCAATAAATATATCCATGTACTCCTTGAGAAGTCATCTATGAATGAAACATAGTACACAGAATTACCCAGTGATGGAACAAAAATGGGTCCAAACACATCATTGTGCACAAGCTCTAATATCTTGTTCGCCCTCTTAGTAGCAGAAGGAAAACTCACCCTATTCTACTTCCTATATAGATAATGTTCACAGAAACCAAAGTCCAAAGAGCTATTAGGCATAGCTTATACCATACCATTTCCATGCAATATCTGAATTCCCTTCTCTCTAATAAGTCCAAGCCTTTGATGCCATAGCATGGTCTTTTCTCTAGAGACTACTAGGATTTCCGCTCCACTTTCGGGAACCACAAAACTATTGCACCCATCAATAACAATGATGCCCTAAAAATTGTATAGAGTTCCAATCGAAACTCCCTGCATTAATACCAGTGCTCCTGAGACCATCTTACAGTTATCTTTCTCGAACACTGTTTTTACACCTGCACCATCCATCTTTCTTATAGAAATTATATTTCTGGCCAATGCAAGAATGTGAAGAACACCAAGAAGTGTTCTAATCCTTCCACCTTGTAGCTTCAGCTTGAATTTTCCACGTCTAACGATTCTGGCCTTCCTATCATCACCTAAGAAGACATCACTACCATCATATTTCTCATACTTGCAGAACCACTCCCTATGGGGAGTGAAGTGAAAGGATGCAACCAAGTCAACCAACCATGACTCATGATCTACATGTGTATTTGAAGAAGAAGAAAAATACACATCCCCACCTTCATTTGAGGTGGTTTTTGCCTCTACAAAAGGAGCATAATTAGGTCCCTTTCCTTTCTCAGGAGCTTTAGATATGCAGTCCTTTTTTTAGTGCCCTTCCTTTCCGCATTTCCAACACACCTTTACAGAATTTCCAAGATATTTATATCTCCCTCTAGATTTAGATCTCCCAATCGAAAACTTTGTCTTCTTTTTGTTCTGGGAACTTCCTCGTACAGATAAGGCATCTCCATTCTTAACCTCCATAATTCTCCATCTCATTTCCTCCGACAACAAGGTTGAGACAATGTCATCAAAATTCAAGGTAGTTGTATTGCTACCTATTGAAATAAACAGATTGTCCCACGATTTTGGTAGAGAACACAACAAACTGATGCACTTATATTCATATAAGATTTTAATATCAACAAATGACAGCTGGGTTACCATAGTATTGAAGGCATTCATATGCTCTATCACTGAGTCTCTATCGTTCATCCTCAAGTTATACATATTTTTCCACGGGAACAATTTATTCACCAGAGAACTAGATTGGTACAAAGTCCCAAGTTTGTCCCACAAATTCTTCGTCGTAGCTTCCCTAGATACATTCAACAATATCGAATCTGAGACACACAACCATATTGTGCTCTTCGCCTTCTGATCAAAACTTTTCCAATATTCATCTAATATTTTCGTTGGTTTAGTACCTGGATCTACATGATTCACTCATATTTATACACCAGCAGATCCTCCATCTTGAGCTTCCACAACTCAAAAATCTCACCATTAAATTTCTCAATATCTGTCTTTCCACTACTAGCAATCTTCTTTCACCACAAGAAAAGATCCCGCAGATCTCCCACTGAACAGAATCTACCACAAGCTCGAGAAAAAAAATCCCCTCAACAGCAAAGGCGTCCCCTTGAAGCAGAAACACCTTTGATACCAAATGTAGGTTTTAAACCTGTACAGAAATTATCTACAAATGAATCTTAAAAATCAGAAAATAAACAATAGCTATAGCATAAAACATAAAATAGATATACACAAATATTTTCCTTTGGATCCGAGAAAAGGATGACCAACTTTATTTTTCATTATAACCCTGGATTAGAATATAACCATGGTTCCCTTGACCGGATCTACAAAATACCAAGGGCCGAAAACCATCATGCCACAAAACCATTTGCAAACCCCTGCACAAAACCATGGGCAGGTCTTCCCACCAAAAAATAGGGTCCAATTTTTTTTTTCCCAGGGCGCTACCCCAGACCACGAACAAGGGGGCTTCCCCCTGACTCAATGTAAAAGGGGGGCTATCGCCACCCTTGTGACCCCCCTCTCACCCCCCTACTACGCCCGACTCAATGTAAAAGGGGGGCTATCGCCACCCCTGTGACCCCCCTGCATGTGACTATTCATGGAAATAATATAACACATACCCAAAATTATGGAAGAGGAATTTTCTATTTAATGGGGGCTAATTCCAAAGGAAACAATGCAAGGGAGTAGGTGATTTGAAGGATAGGAAATTAGCTAAGTGTTGGCCATAGTTAGTCTAGGAAGTAGTGAGATAGATAGAGATGGTGCAGAGGTTGATCAGGCTTTAGAAAATCATTGTAATATTCTCATATTTTTCTAACTAATGCAATATATAAATAGGATGGGCTTTTATTTGTGGGTCTCCCCTAGAAATAATTATGTAATGTTTTGATTGAATTATTTCTGTTATATTCCCCATGAGTTCTTGAATAGTTAATTGTTTCCACAGTTGGGAGAGTAGACTCAAGTCTACTGTTTTAGTAAATTACAATTAGCAGTTTGAATCTACAAGGAATTTCTAGCAACAAAAAATGTTGAAAAATGACAGCAAGAAAATCTTGATTAAATTTTCCGAGAATTAAATTAGAAGGAAATTGTAATTCCACATCACAAGACAACTTGTGCGAGTTAACTAAGTTAGTTTGATTTAGTTGGTTCATTTAATTTGATTTGAAGGCCTAAATTGAGTCATGCAAAGTTTCTCCTACTTATTAGGAGCCTTGGTTGAGTTTAATTTGAGTTGTATTTAATTAATTCAATAAAACTAAGTTAAATTCAGTAAAACTAGTTCGAACTATTGGAGGAACTAGTGGGAGGTCTAGTAGTGGAGTGTGTACTCTATGATCAACTAGTTAACAGATAAATCAACCACAAATAACTCATGCATGTAGGATCTATGACTTACCCAATTGAGATTGGAGTTCAAGGGAAGTGTACTATCAGTTATAGAATTTTCCAAGTTGTACATGTGGTGCATGCAATTAGAGAAGGACCTATAGGGATTACACAATTTTGTATGAGGAATTTTCTATTTAATAGGGTGGGGTAATTCTGAAGGAAACAATGCAAGGAAATAGGAGCTTGGAATGTAGGATAATTGGCTATGTGTTGGCCCCAATCAGCTTGTGAAGGACCGATATAGATAGAGAGAGTGCATAGGTTGCTTGAGCTTCAGAAAATAGTTGTACTCTTCTCATATTTTTCTGACTAATTCAATATACAAAAACGAGGGTTGTTTAGCTTTGGATTTCCCCAGAAAATAATTATGTAATAGGTTGATTTAATTCTCTCTCTTGTATGCTTCGTGATTTTGTGATCGTTTAGTCATTTCCGCAGTTGGTAGAACAGATTCAAGTCTATTTTTTTAGTAAATTACAACTAGAAATTTGAATCTATCATGAATTTTTGCATGGCATCAGATCTAAAATCACTATAGAAGATAATAATTTGAAGTTTTCCTTTCAAGTGAATGAAATTTGCAGTATCATTCTTCAGAGCTAGTAGGATGTCATTGTATGGCTGGAGACTCGAGTATGCCATTAGGGGTAGCTTGGGTTACACTTACAGAAAGGATATGATATAGACATTGTTGGAAGATAATCAGCTAAAGGAATTCATAGATCATGATATCATGAAGCCTCCAACATCTAATTATAAAGATTTAGTAGAGTGGAAGATGTATGTACCAACAGCCAGAGGGATAATATTGGAGGGTGTGAGAAACCACATATTCTTGAAACTACATCGAAAAGTGACTCCATTTCTATGTGAAATACTCTCCATGTGATATTCAGAAATAAAAATGAAGCAAAGGAACTTGAAATAATGATGAAATGGAGAATTGAAGGCAAAGAGTAAGAGGTTTTCTTCAAAGATGGGAAGGCCTACCTCAAGAATTTTGCTTCATGTCAAATCAATAAATTTTATGTCAGTATAGAGATAATATATACATTAGAGGAAGATTAATCCACAACCTTGAGGAGAAAGGCAGGGATTATAGATGTTGTGATTGAAATGGAGCATGATTTAGCTCTCAAGAGGAAGCCACATCTAGTTGGAAGTTGGGATGACCAAGAGGATAATGATGAAGAGGATCAGTCAGAGACCTCCAGTAGGAGAATATTTTGAGCCAAGTGGGTAGAGGGAGCACATCCAACCATACCTCTAGGGGTTAGGTGGGGGGATGTGAACCACTTGTCCCTAGAGTTCTAGAAATTTTGGCAAGGCCCATTGAGGTATTTTTTGACTCATGGATCATTACATTGCTATGGGGAGGCCACAGTATTGAGTAGCAAGAGGATCAATGTGAGTCAGCTACTAAGGAGTGCATAATAGTGTTTAAAATAGAGAATGTGGCTCAGTAGCAGAGTTGGTAGAAACACAGTGTTCCCATTAGACAGTTGCATATTGATTTAGTGATTATGTTTTTTATTATTCTAAGTTCTAGATGTTGTAGTAGCAGCAACAAAATTTAGAGATTTGCATGCATTACATTCCACAGATGAATAATAGGGGTGATTGTTAACCCCTTTCTTTTTTAGAGGGAGTTTTGAAAATGGCAAAAAGAAATGTTGAAAAATGGAAATAAGAAATTCCTAATTTAATTTTCCCTTTAATTAAATTAGGATAAAATTGTAATTCCACATCACAATACAACTTGTACAAGTTAACTAAGTTAGTTTTACTTATGTGGTTCAACTTATTTGAATTTACGGCATAAATTGAGACATGTAGAGCATTTTCTACATTTTAGGATCTCTTGTTAAGTTTATTTTGAGTTGTAATTAATTAATTAATTTAGTAAAACTAAGTTAAAGTCAGTTAAACTAGTTCCAACTATGGGAGGAACTAGTGGTAGGTCTAGTAGTGGGGTGTGTACTCTATGATCAACTAGTTAACTCATAAATAAGCCATAAATAATGCATGCATCGAGGATCTATGAGTTATCCAGTTGATGTTGGAGATCAGGGGCAATGTACTCTCAGTTGTATAATTATCCAAGTTGTACAAGTTGTGCATGAAATTAGATCATGGCCTATAGGGATTGCACAATTTTGGATGAGGAATTTCCTATTTAATAGGAGAAAATTGCAAAGAAAATAGCATAAGGAATTAGGATCTTGGCAGGCAGCATAATTGGCTAAATTTTGGCAATAGTCAGCTTGTGAAGTATTGATATAGAGAGAGATAGTGCAAAGGTTGCTCAGGCTTGAGAAAAAAATTGTAATATTATATTTTTCTGAATAATGAAACGAAAGTCTGTTGGCGTGTGTTTTCCTTGATGGCAACCTACTTGATGAAATGAGATTGTTGGCTATATGATGCAATGTGTTGTCCTTGATGACAACCTGCTTGGTGAAGTTGTCCTTGATGGAAACCTACTTGATGAGTTGCCTATAAGCAACCAATGTGTTAAAAATGTAAAGATGATGTATCTACAGATCAACTCAGGAGTAACAGAAGAAAGGAATTTCAGGAAGTACCAAAGAAATGATAAATAAGGTATGTCACTATGCATACATGGGTTTGTTAAGGCCAAGTAGCGTATGTCCGTGGAAAAGTACGTGCCAAGTCGCGTATGCCTAGTTGCGCTCTAAATTGATAAAACCAGGGGTTCTTACCAGGGTATTGACCCATTGTATTGAGCACTCGATTATATATTTGATCCCGTCCAGGAATACCATTGGAAGTGGTGTGGTCTTGGCTCATGGTATTGATAAAGGCTAAACCTATATAAGGAGAAGAAGATCATTGTGCAAGGGTGTGCATGTGTCTGGGTATTGAATGAATACTTCACTTTGAAGTATATCTGCATGATTGAACTTTGTTCTTGATTGATAAATCTGAATCTATGATGCACCCGTGGATGGTTCAAAATCCTTAGATTTGATGATGATGAATCTCTAAAATGATCTTCAGAAGAAGATCTGGTGAATATTTGGGGCAAAATTCTGCTGAAGGTAATGAAGAAATCTGGGCAATTTTATAGATCTGGTCTGTTCTGCAAAGCTTTCATCTACAGATATATACGTGATTTTTTTTTGTAAAAGGCGCGTGTATACGCGGATATGATCTAATAAAAGTGCGTATGGGAAGTTAGGGTTTATTGAAAAATGCACAGATGTATACACGGGTTAGTTTCATGAAAAGCGCGTGTATACACGGGTCTGATTAAATAAAAGTGCATATGGTATTTGAACTAATGGTTGCTCATGGTTGAATGTGTTTCTGCATATCTATTCTGAAGTCTGGGTAATCTCTGATATTCTGGTTACAGTGGTTTCACTATTTTGTTTGAAGTATTGGGCAAAGTATGGTTGATGAAAAATGAAGGGTTGAGTTGAAGCTGTTTGATCCAGTGTGAAAATTGATGAAACGTGGTCTGCAATGGTGCTGAGGGTCAAAGAATTCAGTCAGGGGGTAGTGGCTCCCTCCCAGTAGTAGCTGGTAAACGAGAGCAGGGGGTAGTAGCTCCCTTCCAGGAGAGGCTGGTAAACGATAGCAGGGGGTTGTAGCTCCCTTCCAAGAGAGGCTGGTAAATGAGAGAAGGTTGTAGCCTTCTGCAGGTGGGTTCCTGCGTGCTGGTATGAGTCTGCGCCAGTACATGGTTGTAAGAAGTTTTCTTTACATAATAAATATTGAAGACTGAGACGACGACAACAGTGTTTTTCTCCCAAATTGGGTTTCCTCATTAAATCCTAGTGTTCATGTGTGTTTCTTATGTGTGATGATTTATTCTGTTCTTTCTGCATCTATTTACTGCTCACTATACATTTGATGAATGAATGATGCAATGATCCAAGTTAAGAATTAAATGCAATAATTATATACGCGAGTTGTCTGAAGGATATCCGCGTCTATACGCGAGTTTTATTCAGTAAAGTTGTGTATGGGTTGTAGAGAAAGAAAAAGTTAAAAAAATTTCAGTCTGCACTAAATACTGATTCCCCCCTTCTCAGTATTTTTCCCAACAATTGGTATCAGAGCAGGTCCTTCTGAAAAAGCTTAGCCGCTAGAAGGAAGATCAAGCAAGATGAGCAATCAAGATGGAACAGCATCTATCAAGCCTCTGCTCTTTAATGGAAGCAACTTAATCTTCTAGAAAGCAAGGATGAGATCCTATCTTCAGTCTATGGGAACAGATGTATGGGCCATTGTTGAACAAGGATATAAATATCCAGCTACAATACCAACAGATCCGACTGAAAAGAAGAATTATGAATCAAATGAAAAGGCAGTCAATGCAATAACGGGAAGTCTGACTGAATCTGAATTTGTCAAAGTCATGCAGCTAAATACAGCAAAGGAAATGTGGGACAAAATCATTCTAATTTATGAAGGTGATGCAAAGGTAAAAAGTGCAAAACTCCAAACTTTCAGAATTGAATATGAAAATTTGAAGATGCATAATGATGAGAGTATTGCCAGTTTCTTTTTACGTGTTGATGATATTGTAAATCGTATGAGAAATCTGGGAGAAACAATAACCGAATCCACTTTGGTTGAGAAAATTTTAAGATCGCTAACAATAAAATTTGAGTCAAAAGTTTCTGCTCTTGAAGAAAAACAAGATCTTCAAAATCTTACTGTGGTACAACTTCATGGCATACTAACCGCATATGAAATGAGAAGAGGAGGACCATCTAAATTCAAAGAGGTTGTCTTCATAGCTTCTACAAAAGGGAAAGAAGTACAAGAAGCAGAAGGATCAGGTTATATCTCAGAAGAAGATGAGGCAAATTTTGTAAAGAAACTCCAACTTGGCATAGGATGATTCAGAGGTAAGCTTCCTTTCAAATGTTTTGAGTGTGGAAGAATTGGTCATTATGCTGCTAAGTGTCCTCATAAATAAAGACCTGTAAAAGGGAAGGAAGTAGCAAGAAGGAATAAGAATCAGTTTAACACTAGAAAAAGTTACTATATTCATGAAGACAGTGATGGGTTATCTGATAGTGAGGAAGAAAGTGAAAAAAATCGTAGAATTCTCATGGAATTTGAATCTAGTGAAGAAAATGATACTTTTGTGGATGCTCTAGAGGACAATGACTTTCTTGAAGAAAAAAATCAACTCAAAATGCGCTTAAAAGAAAGTAAAATACTCTTAAAAGAAAGGAAAATAACCATAGAGACTCTGGAAAAGCAGGTTGAAGAAGCAACGAAACACATTGAGAAATTAGAATGTGAAGTGGTAAGTCTAAGAAAAGATTCTGAGAAAGTAAAGACTCGAATCTTAGATTTGCTAAAGGATCTAAAACCTTAGATGAGATTATCAAGGTACAACGTTCCCCTCTTATAAAAACAGGTCTTGGATATACAGGAGAATCCTCTCAAACTTCAGCACCAAATTATCTAAAAGCAGTTACAGTTGGTTTACAAAATTCTGCCACTCAGCAAGGGAATAAAGAATCATTGCAGGTAAAGCATGATCATCTCAATTCAAAGAATACTAACAGGAATATCTCTCAAAGAAACACTAATCAACAGGTAAATCCAAGTAGAAGATTTCATGATTGCAGAAATTTCTTCTTCACTGGACAATGTTTCTCATGTCACAATTTTGGTCATAAAGCTGTTCAATGTGTTGCATATAAAACTATCATGACTAGAGAAGAAAGAAAGAAAAGGATTGAATTTGAGAAGAATACCTATAACAACTTTTCTCCTCGTATAAATGAAGTTGAATGTGCTTATTGAAATAACTTTGGGCATGAAGAATCTGAATGTAGGAGAAAAGTCCAGCCTGTAGAAATTTGAATAATTTATTGAATTATTGTCTGAGATTATCCTGGTATCATACTATTTTAGCTTCATACATAACACATAATCTCTTCTACGCATTAATCATCACATGCGGAAATAAAAACAAGGGGTATTGAAAACATTCACATGCGAACATAGAAATTCAACACATATAACACAGTATGTATACCAGGGAAAGCTTACAGCTGAAAACCCCCTACTTTCTGTATATTATAATGAAGTAGAATCATGTAACAATCTCAGTACAATACACCTCACAAGTACTCAGTACTATCTCCGAAAGTTACACACAAACTAGCTCAGTTTTGAACAAGTCACGGGTTCAAAACTCCTCCATTGTTTGACTGCCTCTACTGCGCAATCCAAGATGAGAGAATGGATGGAATGAATTTGAATTCCCTTGTATTTAACTGCGCAATCCTCATTGGAAATCTCAATCAATGTGTGTGAAAATCTCATGCACAAGTATAGTCACAACTGATAGCAGACTCACCCTTTCACCCACCTCTAACACTGGTCTCCACTGAACTGTCCATGCATTGCAGTTAACTAATGTGTTCTTTAGTTGAATAATGAGTTAATAATTAGTGAATTAATTAATAATTAATTCACACCACTCATCACTAGTGTTTTTATCAGTTATACTAAATACAACTAGTTCAACTAAGTTAAACCGAACACAACTCCACCCACTGTCTCATCAACTCCACCAAACTCTGCCACATGAGTTCTAACTGAAGTCAACCATGCAATAGCTCAAATAACCAATAGGAAATTTGAATTTCCTTCTGTCAGCTACATGTGCCACATCCAAGCATAAAACTGAAGTGCTCCAAGAGGATAAGATAATGTTTATAGTCTAAATATTATTAAGGGTTAATAATATTTGACTGTTCTATTTTTAGACAGGCAGTCTAAAAATAGACTTCGACCTGTATGTCTAAAAATAGCTGTCCATATATTTTTACCAACTTGACCAATCATCCAATAATAGCATCCCGCAACTCCTAGACCATGCTCCATATGTCTAAAAATAGACTTTTCCACAAAAATCACATGTGTGGTCCCCACCTAGTTTAGGTGATCACTTTCCAACTAGGATCAGGAAAGATGTTTTAGGAGGCCTCCTTCACTGTTTCTTGTTGCCATTTTCAACACTGCCAAAAGAGCATTTTCCTTCAAGATCCAAATTATGGAAAAAGAAGGAATTACAGGTTGAAAATTGTGGCATAGAATTATTCACAGAAGGTGAAGAAAATCAATGGTACATTGATAGTGGATGCTCAAGACACATGACAGGTGACAAAAAAAAACTTCTTGCATATAGTGCTCTAGAAAAGGAAAATAAAGTTACATTTGGAAATGATAATCCTGCTATAATTAAAGGAAAAGGGTATGTGTTTCTAAAAGAAAAGGTGAAGGCTAATGATGTCATGTATGTGGATGGCTTAAGGCATAACTTGTTAAGTGTAAGTCAAATGTGTGATCAAGGAACTGAAGTTGTCTTTAGTTCAAAATAATGTTTGGTTCGTGATCCTGATACAGGTAAAACAATTATAAAAGGAAAAAGAACTCCAAGCAATATGTATGTATTAAATAACTACAAAGAACAATGTTACTTGAGTCAATCTTCAGAAAATTGGCTATGGCATAGAAGGTTGGGGCATCTAAGCTTCTCTCAAATAAAAAAATCAAGCAGACTTAATGTTGTTCGTGGTGTTCCCAATATTACTCTACCTGAAAGTATCATATGCAAATCTTGCCAATTCGGCAAGCAGACTAGAGTGCAATTTAATGCCAAAGAAGGATCATCAAGTAGGCCTCTTGAACTCATTCATACTGACATATGTGGACCTATGAGGAAAAATTCACCTCGTGTTGAACAATAATATATCTTATTTATTGATGATTTCTCTAGAATGTGTTGGATTGGGTTGCTTAAACACAAAGACGAAGCATTTGAGAAATTTCAAATCTTCAAGGCTCTAGTTGAAAATGAATTAGATCTAAAACTCAAATTTCTTAGATCTGATCGAGGAGGAGAATATAATTCAAATGAATTCCTTGAATTTTGTGAACAACATGGCATAAAAAGATAGTTCACTGTAGCTGGCACTCCACAACAAAATGGCGTAGCAAAAAGAATGAATAGAACAATTCAACAAATGGCTAGAGCTATGCTTGATGATTCTGGAACACCGGACACATTTTGGGGAGAAGCAGCACATACAGCGGTAAACATTCTCAACAAGGCACATGTTCATGTAAATAGTGAAAAAACTCCATATGAACTCTGGTATGGTAATTCTCCATCTGTGAAGCATTTTAGAGTTTTTGGAAGTAAATTCTTTATCAAAAATAATGATGAAAAACTTGGCAAGTTTGAACTTAGAGTGGATGAAGGAATACTTCTTGGTTACTCCTCTACAAGTAGAGCATACAAATGTTACAACAAAAGACTTCGGAAGATTGTTGAATGTATTGATGTTGTTATTGATGAGTCTCCTGCAGCCCCAAAGGAAGAAAAACAAAAAACAAATGAAGACGATGGTGACTTATGTCCTTCTACATCAAATAACAATGATATAGACAGTGAACCCAATGAAGAACCTGAAGATGATTTATCTGAAAAGGCTCCATCCAGATATGTTCAAAAGAATCATCCATAATCTCAAATTTTGGGAGATAAGGGATCAGGTGTACAAATAAGAAGGACTCTTGTGGGATCTTCTAGCTATCTGGCATTTCTATCTACTATTGAACCTCACAATGTCAATCAAGCTAGAAAAGATGAATTTTGGGTTCAAGCCATGAATGAAGAGCTTGATCAAATTGAAAATAATCACACTTGGGAATTAGTACCAGGACCTCATAAAAAAAAATTCATTGGAACTAAATGGATATTCAAAAACAAGTTAAATGAGAATGGGGATGTTGTAAGAAACAAAGCTAGACTTGTTTACAAGGGGTATTCTCAACAAGAAGGTATAGACTTTGAAGAAACTTTTGCTCCTGTAGCTAGACTTGAAGCCATAAAAATGTTTCTTGCCTTTTCAAGCTTTCAACAAATCAAACTTTATCAAATGGATGTTAAATCGGAATTTCTCAATGGTGATGTAGAAGAAGAAGTTTATATAGAACAACCAGAAGGATTCATTTTGGGAAATGATTAAAATATTGTTTGTAGACTTAAAAAGGCTCTATATGGTCTCAAACAAGCTCCAAGGGCATGGTATTATCGTCTTGACAAATATCTTCATCAACAAGGATTTTCAAAGGGGTCTGCTGATAGCAACTTATACACAAAAATTGAAAATGATAAAATTTTGATTGTGGTTGTATATGTTGATGATATCATTTTTGGAAGTAATGAGGAATCTATGAGTCAGAAATTTGCTTCTGTCATGCAGCAAGAATTTGAAATGTCTTTACTTGGGGAACTAACATTCTTTCTTGGTTTGCAAGTGCATCAAACTACAGATGGTATATTCTTATCCCAAGCAAAATACCTTAAGAAAATTCTAAAGAAGTATGGCATGGAAGAATGCAAACCTGTAAGTACACCAATTATAACCGGATGTAATCTCAGCTCTCATGATGATTCCCCCACGGTGAATCCACCAGAATACAGATCTATGATAGGAAGTCTACTTTATCTCACTGGGAATAGACTGGACATTATGCATACTGTTGGGATTGTTGGACGATTCCAAGCTAATCCAAAAGAGTCTCACCTTTAGGTTGTCAAAATAATATTCAAATATCTACAAGGAACTCAAGACTTTGGACTATCGTATCCAAATAATGTTGATCTTACTCTTCATGCTTACACTGATTTAGATTGGGATGGAAATGTTGATGATCGGAAAAGCACTAGTGGTGGAGCATTCTATATGGGGCCCCGGTTAGTATCTTGGTTCATCAAGAAGAAAAAATCTATTTCCTTATCTACAGCAGAAGTAGAATATGTGGCTGCCGCATCATGTTGCACGCAACTTCTTTGGATGATGCAAACCTTACAAGACTTTCAAATCAAGTGCTCACCTCCTATCTCCATTATGTGTGATAATACAAGTTCCATAAGTATTTCAAAGAATCCTGTTATGCATTCAAAGACCAACCACATTCCCATCAAGTATCACTTCTTACGTGAACAAGTGCTTGAACAAAAGGTGAAGCTGGAGTATGTTCCCTCCAAAGAAAAAGTGGTTGATATATTTACCAAACCTCTGCCCAAGGAAGCGTTCGAATATCTCAGACAGAAGCTGGGAGTAATCTATGTCATGCAGAAGATCACATCTTCTTAAATTCAGAAGATTAATTTGGATATGTGGGTTTCCTGAAAGACAGTCGCGTATATACGCGAGTTTATACAAAGAAAACCACGTATGGTTAATTGCTGACAAATTTTACTTGGGGTCAGCATTCTTCAGCACAGCTGTAGTGCTGTTTGGTATCTCTGATGTTGTATTATATCTCTGATGATGTTTCATCTCTTATATTTTTGTTTCATTCTCTGATATTGGGTGAAGATGCCTTGATGATTGGCTGTTGAAAGTGTTCAGGTTGCACAAGCTAAGGAAGAGTTTTGGTCATATGGAAAGGATGCATTGGATGCATAGTTTTAGGGGGAGCATTAGCCTTGCTGAATGTAATGCATTGTTGGCATTATGATGATTCTGAAATATGATCTCTTTCTTGAGGTCCTTTTGGTATTTGATCATATTTGTAATTTGATGAAAAGGTCATGTTGAGACCTATGATGTAAAATTGTAATATTAGGTCATGTAAGAACTTGAGTCAAATATGTAAATCCACTTGGTTGGATCATAGATTTAAGTATGAGTCCTTGGTGATAGGAAAGGTATTAGAGTCATGTACTTCATTGAAAAATATGTTTGAAGATTCAGCATAAACTCAGGGGGAGCATGGTAACCTCAGTACACATCAGATCGACTAAGCTCTTCTTTCTACAAGGGAAGAAAAACCTTGTTTTGGTTTTGACCCGTCCGTTGCCGTTGATGTCAAAGGGGGAGAGTATCATGGTGTTTGAATAATGGTTATAATAAATGTATCTATCTGTTGTGGTGATCAAACACCATCATGGTTTCCATCAAGTCCAAAGGGGGAGATTGTTGGCGTGTGTTGTCCTTGATGGCAACCTACTTGATGAAATGAGATTGTTGGCTATATGATGCAATGTGTTGTCCTTGATGACAACCTGCTTGGTGAAGTTGCCGTTGATGGAAACCTACTTGATGAGTTGCATATAAGCAACCTATGTGTTAAAAATGTAAAGCTGATGTATCTACAAATCAACTCAGGATTAACAGAAGAAAGGAATTTCAGGAAGTACCAAAGAAATGATAAATAAGGTATGTCATTATGCATACGCGGGTTTGTTAAGGCGAAGTAGCATATGTACGCGAAAAAGTACGTGCCAAGTCGCGTATGCCTAATTGCACTCTAAATTGATAAAACCAGGGGTTCTTACCATGGTATTGACCCATTGTATTGAGCGTTGGATTATCTATTTGATCCCGTCCAGGAATAGCATTGGAAGTGGTGTGGTTTTGGCTCATGGTATTGATAAAGGCTAAACCTATATAAGGAGAAGAAGATCATTGTGCAAGGGTGTGAATGTGTTTGGGTATTGAATGAATACTTCACTTTGAAGTATATCTACATGATTGAACTTTTTTCTTGATTGATAAATCTAAATCTATGATGCACCCATGGATGGTTCAAAATCCTTAGATCTGATGATGATGAATCTCTAAAACGATCTCTAGAAGAAGATCCGGTGAAGATCTGGGGAAAAATTCTGCTGAAGGTAATGAAGAAATCTGGGTAAGTTTATAGATCTGGTCTGTTCTGCAAATATTTCATCTACAGATCTATACGCGAGTTTGTTGTGTAAAAAGCACGTGTATACGCGGATATGATCTAATAAAAACCCGTATGGGAAGTTAGGGTTTACTGAAAAATGCACAGATGTATATGCGGGTTAGTTTCATGAAAAGTGCGTGTATACATGGGTCTGATTAAATAAAAGCGTGTATGGTATTTGAACTAATGGTTGCTCATGGTTGAATGTGTTTCTGCATATCTATTCTGAAGTCTGGGTAATCTCTGATATTCTGGTTACAGTGGTTTCACTGTTTTCTTTGAAGTATTGGGCAAAGTATGGTTGATGAAAAATGAAGGGTTGAGTTGAAGCTGTTTGATCCAGTGTGAAAATTGATGAAACGTGGTCTACAATGGTGCTGAGGATCAAAGACTTCAGTGAGGGGGTAGTGGCTCCCTTCTAGTAGTAGCTGGTAAACGAGAGCAGGGGGTAGTAGCTCCCTTCCAAGAGAGGTTGGTAAACGACAACAGGGTGTTGTAGCTCCCTTCCAGGAGAGGCTGGTAAACGAGACAAGGTTGTAGCCTTCTGCAGATGGGTGCCTACGTGCTGGTATGAGTCTGTGCCAGTACATGGCTGTAAGAAGTTTTCTTTACATAATAAATATTGAAGACTGAGACGACGACAGTGGTGGTTTTCTCCCAAATTGGGTTTCCACCTTAAATCCTGGTGTTCATGTGTGATGATTTGTTCTGTTCTTTCTGCATTTGTTTACTACTCACTATTCATCTGATGAATGAATGATGCAATGATCCAAGTTAAGAATTAAATGAAATAATTATATACGCGAGTTGTCTGAAGGATATCCACATGTATACGTGAGTTTTATTCAGTAAAGTAGCATATGGGTTGTAGAGAAAGAAAAAGTTAAAAAGTTTTCAGTCTGCACTAAATACTGATTCACCCCCCCCCCCCCCTCTCAGTATTTTTCCCCAAAAAGTCATAGCCACAAAACTAAGCATTTGGGGCCCTAACAATAGGCATGCAGTGTTATTCATATGGCTATATCCTTCTAGGCCATGAAATGCAATGCTATGGCTATGACAATGGCTCAAAGGGGGTAAAAATGTTAGTGTGACCAAGGGGTAAGAGGCCTGAGTGGTAGGTTTACCTCCGGGGGGTGTTGTAGTTGTTGTACAAGGTCTCTAGGTTGTGTTTTCCATCAACTCCACTTCCTTAAGTGTACATTGGAGGTTGAATGTCATTATAGTATCCGCCCACTGCACGTTTACCATGCTTGGCCGCTTACTTGGGTAGATGTGGGAAGAGGGTGTTATAGGTTTACTATCATGCATATTAAACTTATGAAATATCATCTCGACATACTTCCTCAGGTTTAACTAGAGCTTCCTCTTTATCTGATCTTGTTTAACTTTGATGCGCAAAATATAGTTTGCAACAGCAATATCCTTCATGTCGAATATGGAGGAAAATTAGGTCTTCAAATACTGGAGAATTTATTTATAATTTCCAATCAACAACGTATCATCCAAATACAATACCAAGATAAATAACATAGTCACCAATCAATTTAGAATACACACAGTGATATGATTTTATCCTTTTGAAGCCAAGTCCCTGTATATATGTATCAATTTTTTTAGACCACATCCTCGGTGACTTCTTTAACCCATACATATACTTATTAAACTATATACCAATTCCTTCTTACCCTTCACTGCAAATCCTTTAGGTTGTGTCATGTATATCTCTTTTTCTAGATCTCTATGAAGAAATATTTTTTTCACATCCATCTATTCTACCTCAAAATAAAAAGTAGCAGAAACAAATACAAGTAACCTAATAAAAGACAAGTTTTCAAGAGGAGAGAAAATATCACCAAAATCAATTCCCGACATCTGGGAATAGCCTTTTGCTAACAATCAAGCTTTGTATTTCTCCATCTATCCTTCTGCATTTATCTTCTTCTTAAAAACCCATTTGTTGTCAATAGTTTTCCTTCTAGCCAACAACTCCACTAGATCCCAAGGCTCATTTTTTTCTAAATATTTCATTTCTTCAACCATGACCTCCTTCTAATGTTTTCTATCCTACGAATCCATTGCTTCCTTTACAGTTATGGGATGATAATTATTAATAGATAAAGGAAAATTTAAACATAATGTAAATGGACTATACCTCTTTCTTTCCTTTCTCTCTTGAACTAATATCCTAAAAAATGGAGTGTGCTACTCTTCCTCTTTTTTTTCATGTTCTTCTGTAGATTCTAATTCTTCCTCCTTCAATTGAAACTCTATATTTTCAAGTTCCTTTCATAGGAATTCATGTTTAATAAAACATTTCACCTCTCTAAAGACCACATCTATGTTTTACACAACCTTGTTTATGAGTTCCAAATCTTATAACCTTTTAAACCATCCTTATACCCGATAATGCACATTTCATATTTACCATCCAAATTAGTTCTTTTCTTATTTGGAACATGTACATATGCATCACAACCAAATAACCTGAGATGTGAGAGAGAGGGTTTCTTACTATTCCATACCTCATGTGGAGTATTATCCTTCAAAACTGATGAATTTGATCTATTAAACAAGTCACATGCAATATTTGTTGCCTCTTCCTAGGATTCCTATCCTAACCTGACACCACTGAGCATGCTTATTTCCTTTTCCATCAATGTCTTGTTCATTATTTTTGAAACTCCATTTTTCTTAGGTGTTTATGGAGTTGTCTTCTATCGTGCTATACCACACTTCTTTCAAAACTCTTCAAAATCCTTATTGGATAACTCTCCACTATTATTTTCCTCAAAACATAAATCTTCTTCTATGTCTGACTGTCCACTAGAGCCTTAAATTCTTTAAACATGTCAAAAATTCAAATTTATTCCCGAGGAAATATATCCATGTATTCTTAGAAAATTATTCTATAAATAATACATAGTACATAAAAATACCCATTGGTGGAACCAACATGGGTCCAGACACGTCACTCTGCACAAGCTCTAATATCCCTTTTTCCCTCTTAGCACCATAGGGGAAACTCATCTGATTTGTCTTCTTATATACACAATTTTCATATAAATTAGAGATATGTTCTAACATACCATTATCATGCAGTATTCGAGGTCCCTTCTCTCCAATATGTTCAAGTTTTTTATGCCAAAACATAGTCTTTTCTCTAGAGACCACAAGATTTTCTGCTCCACTTTCAGGAACCACATAAATATTGCACCCATTAATAACAGTGCTACCCATAAGCTTGTATAGAGTTCCAATCCGAAATCCCTACATCAATACCAGTGCTGCACAAATCATATTGCAGGTATCTTTCTCAAAAAAATTTTTTACACTTGCATTATCCATCTTCCTCACACAAATTACATCGTTGGCCAATGCAGGAATGTGGAAAACACCAAAAAATGTTCTAATCCTTCCACCTTGCAATTTTAGCTTGAATTTTCCATGTCTTACAATTATTGCCTTCCTTTCATCCCATGGAAACAAATCATCACCATCATATTTCTCGTTCTTGCAGAACCACTCCCTATGGGGAGTGAAGTGAAAGGATGCACCTGAGTCAATCAACCATGCTTCATGATCTACCTTTGTACTTGATGAAGAAGCCAATTACACATCCCCACTTTCACTTGAGGTGGTTTTTTCCTCCATAGAAGAAGCATCATCATATACCTTTCCTTTATCTGTAGTTTTAGATATATAATCCTTTTTGTAGTGCCCTTCTTTTCCACATTTCTAACATACCTTTACTAGTTTTCTTGGAGATTTAGATCTCCCACATGAGGAATTATTTCTATTTATGTTATGGGAATATACTCTTCTAGGTAAGGTAGATCCATTTTGGATCTCCATATTTGTTTGTCTTGTCTCCTCTTACAAGAAGGATGAGAATATTTAATCAAATTTCAAGGTATTTTAATTGCTATCTATAGGAACAACTAAACTGTCCCACAATTCTGGTAGATATCACAACATATTGATGCACTTATCTTCATCTAAACTTTTAATATCAACATATTACAACTGACTTACCATAGTATTAAGGCATTCATAATATTTTTCACCGAGTCTCCATCCTTCATCCTAAGGTTATACAAATTTCTCCACAACGACAATTTGTTCACCAGATACTTATATTATTACAAAGTCCCTAACTTGTCACACATAGCCTTTGTCTCAGATTCCCCTCATACATTTAATAGTACTGAATCTGAGAGACACAATCATATTGTGTTGTTCCCCTTTATATCTAACTTTTCCCAGTCTTATGATGAAATTCCTATTGGTGTCATAAGTGAATCTAAAATAATCCACTATCACCTATCCACCAAAAAATGATCCATATTGAGCTTCCACCAGTAAAAAAATTGTCCATTTAATTTCTTGATCTCTATATTTACACTATTCACCATCTCCTTCCACTGCAATAATCAATCCCACAAATCTCCCATTTTAACAGGGTATACCATAGGCCCAAGAAACAAACCCATCAGTCACAAAGGTGTCCCCTTGTAGCCGAAATAACTCTAATACAAGATGTAGGTTTCAACCCTATAAAGAAATTACTTCTAAATAGATTCTTAAAACATGAAAATAAATAATGGCGAGAACATTAAAAATATAAACAAATATTTTCCCCTATAACCCAAATTAGGAAAACCATATTTATTTTAATTATACTTACGCTGTAAAGCATCCCTCTTTGAAAAAAACTCCCCTCAACTGCCACTTGTACCATTTTGTACCGTCGATTTTGATGTTAGACGATTGAAATAATATCTACCTTAGGATTGAATATTTTTATTAATTAGTTAAAGAAATAATAGAAATAAGGAAAACCATTTTAGATCCTCCAAATGAGTCCACTGTGTGCATGAAATTGGAAGAAATGTCTTTGCACATTCACTGTCATATAAGCGGAGGCTTATGGTTTCGATCTAAATAGTGGTTCAGTCATGCCAAAATTCATCTTGATTATTTGGTGATTTAGTCTTAGAATTAATAGTGAGGTAGATATAATGAAAGCATTGTTAATAATGGTGGTGATATGCGGCACCATTTTACAGGGGTTTAGTAATATTTATGATGAAGGTGAGGCTAAATGCGAAACGCGATCGATACAGATAGAATGATAAGAATCTCATTTTATCTGTGGTGGACATTTCAGCCGACTAAATGAATGATGGATATTTAATGTAAATGCAGGTATGGCCCTGCTGGCATTCAAATATGCCATATACGATGATCCTAACTTAGGTTTTTCTAATTTGAGATGTCTTGACCAATAAGCCTACAATTGGTTTGGTATCAATTGTGTGCCTTATGGAGATGTCTAGGCCCTGTAAGTCTTTTAATTTAATTCAAGTCCTGTAAGTATTTTAATCCAAAGCTTCTATAGATACTCTCCACCTTAGCTTTATTAAATTTTTCATTCAAGATGGCGGTGATATGTGACACCATTCTGAAGGGGTGCAACTCTATTTCTAACGAAGCTGAGGCTGAATGGGAGACACGATCGATACACATAGAATTATAAGAATATAATTTAATTTGTAGTGGAAATTCCAGCTGGATAAATGAATCAATGTGTGAATGAATGATGGATATTTAATTTACATGAAGGTTTGGCCCTGTTAGCATTCAAAGGTGCCATATACGATGATCCTAACTTGGTTTTGTCGAATTAGAATGATCTTGACAAAAAACCCTGCAATTTGTCCAGTATCAATTGTGAACCTTCTGGAGTGGTCTAGGCCCTATAAATATTTTCATTTAGTTTAAATTCTATAAATATTTTAATCCAGAGGATCTACAGATACTTTCTACTTTATTTTTATTAGATTTTTCATTCGAGATGGTGGTGATATGCGGCACCACTCAGTAGGGGTGTAGCTCTATTTATGAAGAAGGTGAGGATAAATGTGAAACATGATTGATACATATAGACTTATACAAATATCATTTTATGTGTGGTGGAAATTTCATCCGGCTAAATGAATGAATGTTTGAATGAATGATGGAAATTTAATGTACATGCAGGTGTGGCCTTGTTGGCATTCAAAAATGCAATATACGATGATCACTAGTAAAAAATGATGAAATTAGTGACTAGGTGAATAAAAATGTTAGTCACCGCAATGATTTCAAGTGAATTACTAATAAGTTTGAGCAATTTTAAGTGACCGAACTAAAAATGACTAACTTAAATGACTAATTTAGTCTTGGAATAAAATATACGACTAGATAATAAGTGACTAACTTAAATGACTAATTTAGTCTAGGGATAAAATATATGACTAGATAATAAGTGACTAAAGTAAATGTGACTAACTTAAATGACTAGTTTAGTCTGGGATTAAAATATATGACTAGACAATAAGTGACAAAATTAATAATGATTAATGTAAATGACTATTATATTCGAAGAAGAAAAATATGTCACCCAAATAACAAGTACAAAAAGTATATGAATTAGTCATTTATGTCAGTAATTTTCAATTGTGTCACTCCATATATGGAAAATTTCACTTTTGGTACTGAAGTGTTACATTTAACTATAGGTGTCTCTGAATCCATTTGCAGTGTTAAAATTTAGAGACAAAGAGATCTCTGAATTTACAGTGTTAAAATTATGAATACCCTTTTGTCTCTAAAGTCTAACAGTGTAGATGGATCCATCTATAATTAACATAATTGTATGTATTATCTATCAATTTTACACTAATTCCTTAAAAGAAACCATTGAATTAATCTACCTTCATTCTCAACTCTATGCACACTATCCTTAAGAACACGTTTATTTTATATTGATGAGGAAGCTATGATAACAAAACTAGTTTATCCATATTCACATCAACTTGTTTGATTGATATGGGCAGAAAATGAAAAGAAGGAATTTGGAAAGGTAACCCACTTAACATTACACAATTATATTACCAAATTAATACAAAAAATCAGATATTGAGCTTCATTTTTATAAAACCAACCAAAAAATATCATCTTCTTATGAATAATGTTTCTCACTAGAAATAATTAAGTGCTAAATTTTAGTTAAAATAGACAAAACATAAATTATCTCTAAAAGGGAGAATTTTCTTATCTCAACATTTTCCTTGGGGTGGGAAATTTAATCAAAAGGAAAGCTCCCTTTCAAACCAAATATATAATAATCTAATTGGCTCCAATAGTTCTAGACTTGGTATGGAGTGATGCTTCTTTTGGAAGTAGAGTTAGAAAATTATGATGTTGAAGTGCTTAAATTACTAGTGGTGGAACTTTTCCATGGTGAGAAATTTTGAATGGTCAATGATTGTCTATCTCCTCTACTTAAAAAATTTGTTTATAGAAAATGGACATTGTATTGTAGGAAGTGCAATCACTACTGTAAAATGAATTATAAGGATTTTCTATTTTACTTTATTCTTCAGCCATTCTGATAGTATAAAGAGCAGGATTTTTCTTCTTTATTTCCTTCTTAGTGAAAACATATGGATCAATGGATGAAGATGAAAATTTTTGCACCTTGTTATTTCTACACATGCAAGAATCAACATGAATATACATGAGTGGATCCAGACATCTATATTTGATGACACAATATCTCATTACAAGTCGTAGTCACCAAGAATTTAAGTTGAGTAACTTGAGTAATGTTTGGAATTTATATGACAACCTACAATAAATTCTAAACCACAATTATGGAAACCTCCTGATGGGTTACTTATGAAAAATGACACTAGTGATAGAGGTCCAGAAGAAGGTTTTCTCTACATAGCTTTGTTAGATAATAATGCATATCCAATGTTTGTGTCTCGCGGTCAATTTCCTTGAGCAGACAATTGTCTTTGTTCAAGATGAAGACATTTTAGGTGTGGTATTATTTTCGTAGTAATTAGGTTGATTGAATTTATTTCTTGTTTGATTTAGTGACTAATAATATCATGTTATTTTCATATATCATTGTTTATTAGTAAATGTTGTTATATTCCTAATGTAGCTACATACAATCCCAGTGATGGCTATATTGTACAAATTCCCAACCATCAACTGATAATTCATTGTGTGTAGAACTATTTTCCTACACCACTGCCAATAATAGTAATTTGGAGTCGATCCATAGATGAGGATTTTGTCAATCTCAACAAAGAATTCAGGCATAAAAAGAGATAAGCATGAGGTAATTCGTTAACTATTCCAATGGCTTCCCCATTCTATCTCTATGGGATATGATCAAACACTGTGTTTTTATTACCTAGCTTAACCACCACTTAAAAATAAAAATTGTGGAATAGAAGCATTCATCAGCAGATCTAACATTGAAATACTAGCTTTCAAAAAATATTTAAGAATAGAGTAATATGTTAAAAATTAAAAGGTCTAGCCTATAAGGTAGTGCTAGAACTCTTACAACACATTCTGTCGTGGTGTAGTTACACTTAGCATGCAAAAATCTTCTACTAGAAAAATATACAGGGTAATCCAACATGCCTTCCCCTAGCTATGCTAAAACATGTACATGAAAAATTGGTTCCAAAGAATAGTTCCCAAGCACTAGATGAAAATTAAGAATTTCCATGATTGATATGGCATATCACTTTGTGGGAGGGGAAAAAATGGAAGGAAAAGTGTGGAGGACGACTCTACATTTTATAATGAGAGGGAATAAACACTTGGATCAACTAGCACCCTTATGTTTATGAGCTCAATCTGGTACCAGCCTGACCCTCTTCTTGCCTTGATCCTAGTATCAACCTAGAAAATGAGTCATGGTGTTTCCTTTTTCCTACTCAACAAGCACACGAGAGGTAAATAAGAGACTTACAAGGGCAATAGAAATATGGATTAAAGAGTGTCAATTTTGGTTTATGATTAAATCCTCAAAGACAATAAGGATAAACAAAACTAGAGAGATTCACACCACCAACTGAGGTAAAATATCTTGCTCGCATAGGAAAGCCTTCAACCAACATCAAAAGGCAACCATAGAGTATTTTTATGTGAAATAAGGAGAGGAAAACATTAGAGGCTCAGGAAATGAAAACCTTAGAGGCTCATCACCTTGTGAGGGGTTTTCAAACCTGCCCTAAGACTAAAACAATTAGGCAAATGAGGAATGCTAAGGACAATGTCAGGGATAAAGGGAAGAACATTGAGCATCAAAGATTGGAAGTTGAACTAGAAGGAGTCTTACCGCATCCCAACTACACCAGAAGTCACATCACTTAATTCACCTACACATTGGATGTGTATTGGCATGGCAAGCAATCCTTGGATACTTGGGGTTTTGGATAGATAATAGACCCCCCAAAATATCTCATATTGAAAATTTTGATCCTCTTACCCACTTAGTTCATTTATTTAATACAAGGGGACTAGATCCCCACACAAACTACAAATGCTTAGGGCACCGGATCTTATTCAGTACAATTGGACTGGATCACCACATAAGATACAAATACTTATGAGACTGGATCACCGTACAAATTAAAAATACTTGGTTGAAACTGTAGTGGCATTTGAAGCCCTTAGATAGGTTTCTTCCACTGTAGGAGTGGTACTACTATGTAGGTACGCAACACACATGAATTTTTGTATGATATATATATATATATATATATATATATATATATATATATATATATCTTTTACTTGATGGATTATGTACATTTCTTATTTAAGGTTAGAGAGTTTTGTTCTTACTAGTTCTATTCTTACCAGCCTAACCATACTTGCGAGATATTCCTATCCTTACTACCCAGAGAGTTACTAGCTTTACTAGCGAGATAAATATTTCCTTACCATCTTGACCAACTAGAGAGTACATGTCTTTCTCTTGAATCCATGATATTCTATGATGTAGTGTACTTGTAAAACATACATTTTGAGATTTGATGTTTGTGGATAAATGGTTTTATTTTAGCATATATATGCAATTTGAACGATTGTTATAACTTGCAATTTTTTTGAAAGGGTGCTAGATCAATGAAAGAGGACCTGCCTTATAAGAAGGAGCTTGGTGGTTTGATTCCACTATGCGCTAACATTAATTATTGAATGATATTGAAGTTTATTTTTAATTAAATACCTTTTAGATTGATTTATTTCAATGGTGAGATACTTTTATGGATTCACTTTTTATAGTCTTTAGAGAAAAAAAAGTGATATTGTATTGTCTTTAAATATATATTTTTATTCTCTCTAGTGATATAATATGCCATTAATCCAAATGAAAGGAAGATCACATGGGATTTTTAGTGGTGAAATTTTTTGTCAAACATTTTTTGTGTCCTCAGATTGATAAAAGATAATTTTATTCATGTCCAACAACCAATGTGCACAACAAGCAGGTCAATGGGATGATGTAGCATGTGCTTAGTTTGTTGTCTCATAAACTATCTTTAACCTCATAGCTAAGATAATTTCGTTCTTAATTAGTAAGTTACACGGTGTGTTGCAAAAGTTATATGGTGTGTTGGATTGGATTTGTTTTCGGATTAGTAGCCATCATTTTCTTCATAGAAATAGTGGACCATGTAAAATGTTTCAACATGAATATTCTGGACACATATTTTTTTTTAATTGTTGGAATGGGGTTTTAATGAGTTTGCATTAATGTGCATAGACTTTCTCCAAGTTCCCAATTGAAGTTATTACAAGCCTTAAATATCAGTAGTTGTTTAACAATATTTCCATTTTTTACTTAAATTCTGAAGGATATTACAAGTAAGAAATGGATTTAAATTTTACATTCAAATGGTTTTCCTTTTTTTGATATTTAGTTCAGATATCACTAGACACATATGTTGTGCACTCGCAATGGCCCCATTTTCAGGGACTTCAGTTGCTAAATCTACTCCAAAAACATTGTCAACAATTGTTTATGTAGCTTTCAAGGAGTTTGATACACATACTGGTGAAGTTTCAGATAGGGAATTCTTGTTCAAGACTGAACCAAGTGAATGGAAATCAAATCTGGTTTCAGGTGATGGTTACTCAAAAAGGAGCCTATTTCCATTGAACATATTAACCTTCAACACTATGAGAGTCAAAATGAATTGTTATCCATTGATAAGTATCTAAGCAAGGAACACTTCTCCACCGAACATGTTAATCTGGAAGAAAGATAATCAGATTTAGCTCTTGTTGATAGTCTGAGCAGCAAGCCTTTTTCCATTAAACATGTCAAGCTTAAGCAACCTGAAAACCAGTTAGAGTCAATCCCAAGTGACAGAGGTGAAGGTTGGGGACTTTTGTTCATTGAACATGTTAAGCCTGAGAAAAATGAAATTCAAACAGTCTCAACTTCCAATGATCAAGGTCTTAGTGGGGATTCTTTGTTAATTGAGCATGGCTAGTCTGAGCAACATGGATCCCAGTCATAACCATCCACTTTTCACTTCTACACCAGCCCTATGATGATCTTGAAAAGAAAATTGTAGCTCAGTCTTCTACAAACTCTACTCCGTTATTATCCTTCAATGAACATTTCCCTTCCCCTCTCCCAGTGAAAAATACCTCTACAACAGATGCACGTAACATATTTCCAGTTGAGCATAAATCAACTCCTCCATCTCTCGCTGGTTGTGTTGATTTCTCTTGTGATCCAACTTGTCAAACTCCCTCTCTAATAGGTACTAGACACACTTTCCTTTATGCCTTATAAAGGGATCATGCAAGGGAACATGCATTTGCTCATATTTCACATCATTTCGTCTTCATGCAGAAAATCCTTCTGATTTTGCTCAAAGGAAACTATGAGATGTGGACACACTGGAAGTACCATTAATAAATGAACTTTCCAACATATGAATGTTGATGGAGAGATATTTTATCATGAATACCAGAGGAGTCCTGATTCTTTATGCCATCCATTCTGAGGTACAAGTATCTCTACACTTAACTATTTCCATAATTATTTCGCAGAACATTATTTTCTCTTTCTTTTCATTTTTTTTAACCGGTTGCTTTCTCTTTCCTTTCCTTATGGACAAACTTGTACACATATTATACCTTGCAGCTTAAATTAACTTTTCTGAACATACTGATTATACTTCACACTTAGTACAGTCCTGTAATATTCACATAATCATGCAATTTCACACAAAATACAAGTATGCAATTTCGCTCATTAACATAGCCATATATCTTTGTATATATATAAGATACTTCATCTCCCTCATTCACATCAACACAGTCCTAAATTCACATTTATTGTAGACCTGAAGTTTTGAACCTAATCACAAAATCTTAATACACAGACTATAATCTTTTCCTTTGTTGATATAACTTACTTCTATTTTTCAATCCGCATCTTTGTTATCTCTTTCTTTACACTTGTATTTCAGTCTTGAAACTCACACTTAATTTGAACACCTGACCAAAAATCACTGAAGTGCGAGATTATGTTTGTGTATTTTCTACGCAACATACATGAGTATATACAGTGGTCAACCCCTATGTTATCCGACCTGACAGTCAATAGATGTGACTGTTCATTGAGCTAACGTGTACATTGCACATAGGCTGACTTGAGGAGGCATTTCAACGTTGATATTGAGGCATATTTTATGAAAAGGTTTTGAAGCATACTTCTTTGACTTGATACTTCATATTCATGAATTGTAATTAATACATTTATGAGAAGATGACAAAACCCTAAAAGACATCAAAAAAAAGTCTTTTGATGTATAATAAAAAAATTTATACTAAAACCATTTTCACGAAAAGAGCATAACAAAAATACATTTTATTAGCTTTTTCTTCTTCATTACATAATTACATAGTCAATATGAAGACCGAACCTAGTTACACTTTTCAACAGCTTCTTGTTAGCTGCTTGTTTTCCCTCTCATAAGAAAAATCGGTGTACCTTAATACAAAAGGTCTGAATTATTTCCATCTAATTATAAAAGAAATTATGGATAATGGTATATTGTATTTTCTTCGCTGGGAGAAATGTGAAACTTTTTCTAAGTTTTTACTTTAATTTTAGATTAATGGGAGACTAAGTAATTTCATATATTAATTGCATCTAGATTTTTATGTTTTCTTCTCATAATATTTGATTATTCCCAAAGTTACTTTTCATCTTCTTTTGTTTTGAAGTTGCTTTGGGTTTGAACCTAGTAATTCATGGAAATATTACTCTACAAACCACAGACAAAGATCTCCACGCTTCTTATTTTTAGCTCTTTGTTTCATCTCTAATTTGGAAATGGTATATTTTAAAAATTCCTAAGATACTAAGATTATTTGCAAAGAAAATGCAACAATTATGTTGTAAAATCCACAATGACGTTGTTTAATCTGTATGTGGACATATTTGAATAAGTTTATTGAATAATAGTTAACTTACAACTCTTATTACACGTAGATTTTGAAATAGTTGTTGCTTGTAGAAATAACATTTGTTTCATAGTAATAACGATTAAATTTGATGTATTATTTGTATTGGATTTACTTCCCTTACACTCATTTTTTTTCTCCCTGTGAATGGATTCTTTCTCTTGCTATATGTTTCTAAGAAGTTTTAGACAATTTTCTGTTGATTGATAATTTTGAAAAGGATAATGCAACTGAAATTGTGCTTGCAAGACAATTCTTATCACATATTGATGCCATATCAATAATCTGATCAAATTATATTATTCCTCATTCATTGTGAAGTTTAATATTTGTCTTTACATTTTACCTAAAGTTGTAGCAATCCAAGTTTTCTAACCTTGTTGTGCTTGCTGGTGATACTGACCCATCAAAGTCTAAAGACAGAGAAGAATTTGTTGAAATTGAAAAAATGCACAGGCTTATCAAAGAGTACAATTTGAATGGTCAGTTCAAATGGATATGTGCACAAAATAATAAACTACAAAATGGTGAGTTGTACTGCTACATTTAAGACACAGAAGGTTCCTTTATACAAGTTAGCCTTTTCCCTTGTCAAATGCTAGTTATGGTTGATGAAGGATCAATAACTTCACCTAGAGTAGCGAGGTCCTCTTTACAACTAAATATGGATGAAAGATGTAATTAGGTAAGGGTTCTATAACTAAATTTAAAGAGGATAGGTACATGTTATGTCCCATATAGCTGAGATATGTCACTAGCCTCTAATTAAAAAAAAATAAAAAATTATTGAAGCCTATACTCCCACAAAAATTAAACAAATAAATAATAGTAATATATATATATTATATATATATAGAGAGAGAGAGAGAGAGAGAGAGAGAGAGAGAGAGAGAGAGAGAGAGAGAGAGAGAGAGAGAGAGAGAGAGAGAGAGAGAGAGAGAGAGAGAGAGAGAGAGAGAGAGAGAGAGAGAGAGAGAGAGAGAGAGAGAGAGAGAGAGAGAGAGAGAGAGAGAGAGAGAGAGAGAGAGAGAGAGAGAGAGAGAGAGAGAGAGAGAGAGAGAGAGAGAGAGAGAGAGAGAGAGAGAGAGAGAGAGAGAGAGAGAGAGAGAGAGAGAGAGAGAGAGAGAGAGAGAGAGAGAGAGAGAGAGAGATGTATTAAGTATTAAATGATTTATATTTTGGTTCTATGTCTCGCTCCAAGTTTAATAAATCTAAGGTTAAGATGTCTTTATGTTGTTCAATCATTCGTCTATAAATGAATTGAATTGAGTCTATCGCTACCATCAACATTTTTTGTTTTATTTTTATTTTTATTTTTTTATTTACTTTTTTCATAAGAAGCCTCTTTCTATCACTCATTTTCTTCACAACATGAGCTACGATAACCACGAAAACCGTTTTAATTATGTTTTGGAGCATTGGCGTTAGGATTTAGTGCATTTTTAGAAAGACGATAATTAAGAGAAGTCAGAATAAGGTTATGGGAAATTATTTATTTAGTAGGTTTCTTCTAAAAATGTTGTTGTTCATGTCACTTAGGAAAAATTCATGGCATTTCAAGTTTTTTCTTCCCATTTCCTTAGAGTTAGTTTATCTGTGTGGTTTGGATAATGTTCCAACCACAATGCTTTTCCTTTAGGATGGTTGTAGTTAGAACATTGTACAATAATGTGAAGTATAATAAATAGTGACATCATTAAGTGGTCTATACAATAGTGTTGAGGATACACTAGTATTTTTGGAGGAGAGAAATGTGGCCCTCTAGGGTACACTAGTGGTCTTTTTTCTATATTCTATCATAGGTGCACAAATACAAACTCACTCTTATTTTTACTTGGATAAACAAATGATGACAAGTTTATGTTTTGTAGTGATAAGGATAACTATTTATTGGAGCTAGACCTTCAACCCTTCAATGCATCTCTTACTAGCACAACCATAGTGCCTTTTCTTTAGGAGGGTTGTAGTTATACATTGTACACTAAAGTTAAGTATAATAAAAATTTCCATTTCATTAAATATATTTTGGGCCATTCGAAGTAGGATTTAGTGCATTTTTAGAAAGAGGATAGTTATGGGAAGTGAGAAGAAGGTTATGGGTAATGATTTCTTTAGTAAATTTCTTCTCAAAATTTTGTTGTTCATGTCCCTTAGCAAAAATTCATGGCATTTCAAGGTTTTGTTTTTTCCATGTCTTTAGAGTTTGTTTATCCATGTGGTTTGGATAGTGTTCCAACCACAATGCTTTTCCTTTAGGAGGGTTTTAGTTATAACATTGTACAATAATGTTAAGTATAATAAACAATGCCATTATTAAGTGGCCTATACAATAGTGTTGAGGGTACACTAGTATTTGTGGTGGAGAGAAATGTGGTGCTCTACGGTACACTAGTGCTCTCTTTTCCATATTCTATCATAGGTGCAAAAATACAAACTCACTCTTATTTTTACTTTCATAAACAAATGATGACAAATTTGTATTTTGTAGTGAGAAAAGATAACTATGTATCGGAGCTAGACCTTCAGCCATTCAATGCATCTTTTACTAGCACAATCACGATGGTTTTCCTTTAGGAGGGTTGTAGTTATAACGTTGTGCGCTAAAGTTAAGTATAATAAAAATTTCCATCCTTAAGTGGTCTATACAATAGTGTTGAGGGTACAACATTATTTGTGGAGGAGAGAAATGTGGTGCTCTAGGGTACACTAGTGCTCTTTTTTCCATATTCTATCATATGTGCATGAATACAAACTCACTCTTCTTTTTACTTGGATAAACAAATGATGACAACTTTGTATTTTTCAGTGATAAGGATAACTATGTATTAGATCTAGACCTTGAGCCCTTCAATGCATCCTTTACTTTCCCTTCAAATATATCATTAATTATGTTTTGGACCATTCGCGGTAGGATTTAGTGCATTTTTAGAAAGAGGATAATTATGGGAAGTGAGAATAAGGTTATGGGCAATGATTTCTTTAGTAAATTGCTTCTCAAAATATTGTTTTTCATGTCCCTTAAGAAAAAATCATGGATTTTCAAGGTTTTAATTTTTCCATGTCTTTAGAGCCAATTTATCCGTGTGGTTTGGATAATGTTCCAACGAAAGTGATTTTCCTTTACAAGGGTTGTAGTTATAACATTGTACAATAACATTAAGTATAATAAACAATTCCATCATTAAGTGGACTGTACAATAGTGTTGAGGGTACAGTAGTATTTTTGGAGGAGCGAAATGTGGTGCTCTACGTTACACTACTGCTCTCTTTTCCATATTATATCGTAGCTGCACAAATAAAAATTGACTCTTCTTTTTACTTGGATAAACAAATGATGACAACTTTGTATTTTGTAGTGAGAAGGATAACTATGTATTGGAGCTAGACATTCAGCCCTTAAATGCATCTTTTACTAGCACAACCACAATCCTTTTCCTTTAGTACGGTTGTAGTTAGAACATTGTACACTAGTGTTTAGTATAATAAACAATGCCATCATTAAGTGGTCTATACAATAGTGTTGAGGGTAAACTAGTATTTTTGGAGGAGAGAAATGTGGTGCTCTACGGTACACTAGTGCTCTCTTTTCAATATTCTATCATAAGTGAAAAAATACAAAATCACTCTTCTTTTTACTTCGATAAACAAATGGAGAAGAAAAATTATTTTGTAGTGAGAATGATAACTATATATTGGAGTTAGACCTTCAGAAATTGCAAGATAAATATATCTTTAAATTAGAGGAAATTGCAATATTAATGGAATAATGAAGATTATGTTCAATAAGAAACCTACGAAGCATTGAAGGCTTTAAAAAAAAGAGTACAAGAGGGTAAGTAAATCACACTTTTCTACATTGATTGATTGAACTTTGTAAGATAGTGTTAACTAATGTTAGAATTTTTTTCATGTTTTTCACACTTTTCTACATTGACTCACTGAACTTTGTAAGATAGTGTTAACTAATGTCAGAATTTTTTTCATGTTTTTATTGTGGAAAAAACAAATCATGTCAAGAAGAACAAAATTCCTCATTTGTTTTTCTTTCTTTTGGTTATAATGGAAAATCATATGCACACTATATCGAAATGTATGAATTTTGAAATTCATATTGTGGTGTTCTTTTACCTATCATAATTGAGTTACATATCCAATGGGTATCTTTTATAAAAAAATTCCAGTTTTGACACACCAATATCTATATTTGAAATTTCCAAGAATCTTCATGACATGTGTAGGCTTATGAAAAATTAATGGTGATGGAAATTCTAATGGCCTCCAATAATCTCTGAACAATTGACATAGTTTTGGATATTCTTGAAGTATTTAACAAACCTGCAGATGTTTAGAGGTTTTTATGTTTGGTTGGGTGACCATTTATTTATGGAAATGTCTCAAGCTAGTTTTCATGAGCATGAAATTTGTATCAAATGGAATTTCACTATTTCTGTTCAACTTGTATTTTATGATAGGCTCCATCGTTTATCATGTAATACACTGATTTATGTGCATGGTAATATTTGGAGTGTTTCTAGTCCTAAACATTGTCAACACGATATCCAATTATATCAAGTTCATTTGTAATTCCTTGAGGTGCCAAATTTTTTCTAAGGTTCACAGGTAGCTTGCTCATCTAGTACTAAAATCCTCTCATTTATTTCTTTTTGGAAGAAAAAATTTAATGGCTTTTGAAATTTAAGAGCCTTCCATGAGCTCATTACTTCCGCAACAAAGAGCATTCCAACATTTACATTATAGTTCACTTTTCTTGTAATTTGAGGCTAATGCGCAGAGTAGGATTTGAAATTTTTTTCGATATCTACATATTGAGATGTTTACAATCCCTAATATCAAGGCCAATGATATTTTATCAATGTGTGAAATATTTAATGTGTTGGAGTTTCTTTACTTTTTTTCCATTTCATTTTTCTTTAAACATTCACAACCAATAATATGAAGCATACAATGTCGGGGTCGAGAGGTTTCTAAAAGAATATCGAATTTACAATTTATTTTTTCATGTCACATGAAGCAAGGGAAAGGAGATGCCTTAATTCAGAGCTTTCGAATGATTGTGATGGATCTCTTGTGTCCTTAGATGTTCTTGGGAGAAAGGTGATTTAATTTCCATAGGGTCACATTGAACAGGTGATGTGGTCGCTCACTAAATTTTAATTCACAATCTTCTTTTGGATACAAATGACTGAAAATAATAAATTCTTATCTTATTTCCATCATAAAATGTGATTCCCGTATTTTGAAATTTTAATGTGACATAATGAAACTGATCATAATCAATGTGATTTTAGGTCGTTTCTTCAACAAACAAGGAGGTTGATGTTCATATATTCAATTATCCAAATATTCGAACTCAATTAATCTACCAACTTCACAATGTCATTATGCATGTGGGTTCTCTACATTTCATCCTTGTTTTGGTTGTGAACACTTTTATTAATATCATTATATATACAATATTTAAAGTTTAATAAGAACCTTCTTGAATGCCAGGAAGATGTGGAAAGATATGAAGTATATAATCAAATGATATTGCAACCTCTTAATGTTGTAAGACATTTTCAGTTTCATTATATTTACTTTTTTTGTAATTGACAATTTTGGAGAGAAATGTTTTGGTACTAGTTCCACTTGTGCAAGGAACGAAAAAATGATGATACCGTGCAACAAGAGAAAAAATATTTTTATCTTGGTTCTGACCTCGACATACCAAGAGAGCAGCCAAATAATTACTTTTGTAAAACGTTGACTGCAGGTAACACTAGCACCGATGCCACATTTTATGTGGCACGTTGCACTGAAAAAAAATTGTCCTCTAGTTGTGTGGTTCTTATTTTCCAATAGCTGTTCTATTTGTAACTTAATAGATTAGTGCTTAGACTTTTAGATCTCTTTTAAGAGAATACTACATTATTTGAAGGAAAAAAAGGTAAGGTTATTTTTCATATTTGTCTCCTATTAAGTTTTGTTATTGTTTTCTTTGGTTTTATTTTTTTGGGTAGAATTTCACTCAGCAATCACATTCCTAGGAACTGCTAGCTAGGGATATTCATGAAAATGAATGGAAATTTCAACATATTTTTCGGGGTAAGTTATAACAGTTATTTGAATGTTGTTTTGGAATAAAAGTGGATAATGAATATGTAATTATGTGCAATTGATTTCGGTACTCTTATATCATTGCAATGCATTTTGGAATGTATACAGGTAGTGCACATATCAATTTTTTTCCACATTTGAGGTCATATGTGAAAAATATATTTTTAAATTCTTGTTAATGGTGTTAGTAGCTACCTGTACACTCCAAAAAATATCTGATATAACTAGTCGCAATTAATTTACCTTTGAATTTTAAGCCAACATGTTTAGTTTTTCTCTCAATATAATATCTTAGCTTCTGGGAATCAGATTCCTTCTCCCCTAGAATAGCAGGATGACAATTGAAGATTGCTATATTCTTAGTTAATATCATAATTAACAAAGTCCCTTCTTATTCTTTTTTAGTTTCTTGATGTAAATTGCGTCAAAAATACTTTGCTCCACCCTTTAGATTTCTATTGACCAGTTTTATTGTCGAAGTGTCACTACTTAAAAATAACTAGAGGAAACGATAAAACTACAAAAGGGCAGCATGAGATATTCTTAGTAGAAATTTATAGCTTTGTTGTTTTTTATTATGTTGTATATAATCAAAATTTCAATGTACCATGAGCATGGGAATTCAAAATATTTGGATAGAAATGTGTGCTTCTATTTTCATTTATTACTTTAGTTAAAGTTAACATTTCATCAAAAAATCATGTACAATGAGAACATGGTAGATAAAAAATTTATTCTATGGTACTAATGTTTTATTTGATTTGGTTATACAGGTCATCTTGCTAGATGGTGGCCACTATTACTCAACTGAAGAAAACTTGTTCGAGTTTATTTCTTTTATGGGGAAAATGACATTAAAAATATTGTTCATGTTGAGGTATATATTGTATAAATAATTTGTATGATACTTTAGTTTATATTCTAGTGTTCATTGACTTTCATGTCTTATAGTCTATATTGTATCTTATTTTTCTTTTCTTTTTAGGAAATGAACTCAGTATTGATGGTAAGAAGCAAGAATTGAATAAAGAAGACAACAAGAACACTAGAGCGACAAAATGAAAATTAGCGAGAGAGAGAGAGAGAGAGAGAGAGAGAGAGAGAGAGAGAGAAGGGAACTGGTCTAGTGTTATATGTAAAACTAATATTCTGCGTAAGACACACACATAGATACAAATGGTCAAGCCTTCAAAGTTGGTGAACTGACATGCAATGCCTTGGTAACACAATGATTATTTTTTGAAGTGATGAAACAATATTTCATGTGTAAATTTTACTCCAACCAATGTTAGTCTCGAAACTCACATTGTAATAATTGACATTTTATATAATATAATTTATGTGGTTTTAATTATAGATAGTTGCACTTGATATTACTTAGTATTATAATTAAGATATGTAACTTTTTGTTTTCATATTAGATGAACATGTACATTGTATGAATTTTTTAATTTAGCTACAAAGTCATACTAATTAATTTATGTTGATTAATAATGAACACATAAAATAAATATAAAACTACTAAATCAGTAGTATATGTTTATTAATGATGAACCCAAATAAAATGAATATATGATTAAATTAGTCACTTCTTGATGGTTCTTAATGAAAGTGAATGAAATGAATATAAACTACTAAAGTAGTCATTTATTTAATGAATGTGAAACTACCAAAACAAGATAAATGACTACTGAAAACGTTAAATTTGTTATTAAAAATGATGACTAAATTTTGCATATATATGACTATTAGTAGCTAATTTATAGTATCTTATAACATGACTATAATTTAGTCATATTTCTCTGGTCAATAATTGGTTTCAAATGATGACTAAAATTTGCATATATATGACCATTAGTGGCTAATTTACAGTGTACTATAACACGACCAACATTTTAGTCATATTTCTTTGGTCATTAATTGGTTTTCTCAGGTGATAATCTAGTAACATATTTTGTTGTATATTTGGTCATTAATTATGATGATTAATGACCAAATCAATGATTAAATCAATGACCAAATCAATGAATAAATTAATTACCAAATCAATAGCTAAATCAATGACCAAATTAATAACCAAATATACTACTAGATAAAAAAATCGAGACAACCAATAAATTAATAAGCTAAAAATGAATAAAGGTTGGTTGCATTATAAGATACTCTAAATTAGGTACTATTGGTCACCGACCGAAAAATAGTCTTTTATATGCAAATTTTAGTCATTTTTTAGTAACTAATTAGCCATTTTTTACTAGTGGATCCTACCTTGATTTTGTTGAATTGTAACGGTCTTGATCAACAACCCTGCAATTGGTTTGGTATCAACTGTGCGCCTTCTGGAGCTGTCCAGGCCCTGTAAGTCTTTAATTTAATTCAAGTCCTGTAATTATTTTAATCTAGAGGTTCTATAGATACCGTCCATTTTATTTTTATATATTTTTCATTCGAGATGAGTGAACTCGATTTTAAGAAAATCGAATGGAATACCCAAATTTATAATATTTGTGTCAAAAAAATTGGTTAATAAGGCTCTTGAATGATGTAATTTTGGAATGGGTTTCTAAGTAACATCGGAAATATTTGTTTATAATATTTTAAAATAATTAAGTAAACTGTCAATTTGGAAATGGTTTAAGAAACTGAGAAAAAATAATTATGTATAATATTGTCAATTTTAAAAATTTGGAGACTATTCTCTATAATTTTTATAATATTATGTTTTTTTTCTCTCTTTAATTAAAATATTGATTGATATGCTAATTGGATATGATATTCAAATATAATTTTGTTAACTGTATAAATTAGGAACTTAACAAATTTTATATGAAAAGGTCAGTCATTATTGGATAAATTTTTTTCATTTCCAGATAATGCATGTGGAAGAATGCAAGGTTTTTCCTTCATAATTGTTTCCTTAAAGTTTGAAAAATTCATGAATAGTTTAAAGTGTTGTGTTGCTTCATATCAAGTTTGGAATATCCACCCACACAGACGATGAGAGAGGAGACGAGAGTATGTATTATTAATGTAATTTGGTAATCGTCAATTCTTAGGAGCTCATGTGATTGAATTGAGTAATATTTATATTTTACATTGCCATATTCAATTGGGCAAGGTTATGGATTTTGCAGGGGAGAATGAGAAGAACGAGGACTCAAAAAAAGTAATACTGAAGGTGTATATGCACTTTCAAGCTTATGCCATGAATACTGGAAGGGATTTAAAGGGATATGAAGGTGATTTATTTTTTATTCTTTATATCCTTCGAAAAAACTCATAACTATGTGCATTTTGTTTGATTTTTTGAAGAAATGGTCTGGGATACTTGAAAATTTTCATTTGGAGCAGGGGTGGAAATAATGGTAGTTGATTTGAAGAATAATAATGTCACAGTAAAGGGGAAGGTGAATACTCAAAAGATTTGTGAATTAATTGAGAAGAAATTAGGGAAAAAGAAAACAAAAGTGTTGTACAGTGGATGTGAGAAGAAAGCAGATTAGAAGAGCTCATCTGAAGAAAACATAGCACAATAACTATTTCATTTCATAGATTACAATATTATTACGACAATGGAATAATTTTTTTATCCAAACAATTCTCCAGACCTATAATTTATTTTAAATAAAATAATTCATATTTATAACTTAAATATTCAATTAAATCACATAACATATCACATATATTTCCCTTTATAATACGCTTTCCTATGTTACAGCTTTACATTGTTTCCTTTGCAATATATGGTGCAATTTATAGTCCTTTTAGTGTTATTGTATATTATATACATTTTGAAGCATTCATAAACCCAAATATATTAACTCTGGATTAGAATATTCCCTTGACCAGATCTACAAAGTACCATGGGAAAAACTATCATGCCCAAAACCATGTGTGAAAATGATGTGTAAAACCATGGGTAGGTATGTCCCACCTTGGGTCCACCCAGATATTATTCGTGGAAACAATATAACACATACAAAACAAAAATATCAAATGCAAAAGATGATAGTTAGGCTTAAAGTTTTAAATTCCTATCAATCAATCAAAATTTCGGAATTTCAACATAACAACTCATCTTCTCCAATCAATCAAATAAACTATTGGGATGCTAATCAGATGTGACACCCCTATGTTTTTACTTTAATGATGACTCTTTTTGGACTATTGAATTACTTTTTGAATTTGATTGTTATGGAAACCATGACTAAAATTTAGTAATTATGTAATTAAATTTTATATAATGAATAAAATAATTTCATTTTTGGGAATAATCAAGAAATATAACATGGCTAGTAAATAATTTTTTCTATTAGAAAATTTTCTGAAGTGATCAATTCCACATAGTAGACCTTCTCAAATATTCTCCTAAAAATCCTAAGAGAAAAGTGTTAATTCAATAACAGAATAATGGGAGAGAAATATTATGTTAAGAACTTAGCTCGAGATAATTGCGAAGTCGGGTAAAAAACAAAAAACAAAAACACAATGAGACAAAAAGGTATGTTTTAATGCAAAAGAAAAATATATTTATTAATTAAAATAAAAATCCCAGGCAATCAAGAGGTGTAGAGCCTAAAATAAGGAAGTTGCTTCAAAAAAATAGGTTTTGAATAGTTACAAAATAGCACTCATGAAGTACTGTTGATTCCTAGATCCAAGAAATATGAGCTTGAGGGGAATTTCTAGCTGCAATTCGTTGGTTTAGAGGAGTGCACACTCTCCCTATGTATTCCTAGGAAATTGGTTATTCTAAGATGATTGTGACTTTACAGTAAAATTCTGAATTATTTACATTCATTAATGTTGTTTATGGTTACTTTTATGAGTGATATTATAATTGTTGATTTATGCAAGGAAGTATATGTGCATGCATAGCGAGAGTAGGTTGTTATCAATAGAATTGTATAGGTATATTTATTTAAATTTGATAGAATTATTACAGTATGGTTAAATGTATAATTCAAACTAATCTCTTTTATTATAATTTTTTGCATACATGCAATTATATATAAATTGTAGAGTTGAACTCTGAGATATAAAAGGGACCCTAATCTAGGACTCATAAAAAGAATCTAAACCACTAGATTCTTAGAATCCCTAAAATTTAAACATAAAAAGGGTAAGAGTCCATTTTGAAAGTATATACGAGAAAAATGAGTTAATACTAAAACTAATAAAGTAAAAAATCCCTCTATGAGAGTCGGTTAGAACCAAACTGAATCAGAACTATTGTAACTAGTTATGTAGATGAAAATGGTCAATAAATTCATATAAGGAAACATTGAATATATAAAGTAATACTGTAGTTAATTAATGTAAAATTTGTTTGCGAGTCTCGCTAAGTCTCTTTATTTAATAACGGGAAAATGCACCAAGTTTCCTACATAAAAAAAATTATTCCATGAGTAATTAAGATTAAATGATATCTATCACATAAGTCTGATTAGCATGTATATGTGTTTAGCATTCACATGCAAGCAAGAGGACCCTAATTTTTATGAATATTCCCTACTAGTGGAAAATGAATCATTATAGGTACAAGTAAATAAATTTCATGGAGTACAAACCCTCATAACCATTTATAATATTATAAAGGAGTATGCATTTGAGAGTAGCAAGGGATAGTCACTCGATATAATCATTATAATTAAAATTTTATTATAATACACTAACGTATTAAAATATTATTATAATACACTAACTTATAGGGTCGATGTAAGTGTAATCACAATGAAAAGAGCTTATTTTATTATGGTCCAGGAAAAATTTTAAGGATGGAAAATTATCTTGAAGTTTAAAAAATTGGCGAATCTCACTAGTCTGTAATATGCAAACTATAAAAATTTTATTGATGTATTTGTAAATTTATTCAAATTTATAATGATATTATATATATTGTTTATATAATGTTGGCAATTTTTAACATAAAATAACTTTATATTGTCAAAATTGGGCGAATCATTTTTATAAAAAAATGGAAATCGGCGAATCTTTTTTTTGGAAAAACCATGGAAAATTAGACCACCTATGAATATTAGCCCCTAAAATTTTCCATGGTAATTACCATGAATTACAAAATCAATATATGTGCACTTATAATGGAAAAAAATCAATAAACGTTGATAAATGCGGAAGTATAATTATGGGACATATTACACCATGCTAAATGTGTTAGCATATGTGTAATGGAGAATTTTTTGAAAGTAAACTAACTTTGATAAGGGTATTAATTAACAAAAATAATACCCATACAATAATCCGAGCGACAAAAGAAAGTGAAACTATGTTTTACTTTATCCATATTGTAGAAAGATAGAAGTATAATTAACCATTCTAAGCAAACATATCCATGGAATTTGTTATTAATTCAAAACCATATAAATATTGTTAGGTCCCTATATTACTATTGTAGTCCCTTATTATTGTTAGTGTAGCCCCATTATTGTTATTTGTTTTACCCCTATAACCCCAATATTGTTATTATTGTGCCCTTACGTTATTATTGTTAGGTTGGATACGAATTTATTGTGACCCCATGTACTCCTATATATAGAAGGAGGTTTTGTCATTTGTATCATCGAATAATTGTTCACTAATGTAATGTAAAGGAGGTTTCTTACCTTGAAGTGGATTATTTCTAAGGCGTTGATCTCTCTTTTATTTTATTTTTGGAGCTAGTTTTATAACATTTGGCATCAGAGCTTTCAAATTCTAGGGTTTCATTGCTCCAAATAGGTAATTGTGGAATTTTAGCTATAACATTTTTTCTATGAAGATTCAGAAGCTGAAATTTTTATCACGCTAAGCCAAAATACCGAGCAACGCCATGTAAAAATTCATATCTTGGTTCACAATATTTTTGGAGATATGATTTGTGGAAGTTAGGGAATTTTCAGGCTCCCAAATTTCATCTTAAAGAGGTGACCGTGGGAAGATCGTCATAACTCTCCCTCTGAGCATCAGATTGGAATTTTGTAAAATGTGGTTGTAAGTACATGGACTGTAGTTTCCCGTGTAACAATTTCAAAGACGAAGGAGGAAATAGTAACACGTGACACATTGTACAAGTTCTCTGTACTGAACTAGCCCATAATTAGATCATTGTTGGATATTGGGAATAAATTTTCCTTGAAGAATAAAAATCAGGTCACACCCATGGCATTCGAAATAATATTTATAGGGCTACTAAAGAACCAAATTTTAGGTATTGAAGATCCGAAATCACTTAGATTATTCAGTTTCAATATCGAGCTCCTCAAAAGAAAGAAAAAGGTGTGTATTTTTTTTTTTGAATTGCATAAGCCTTGTTTAAAGATTCAATTTTAATTGATTTGAAGGGCATATTATAGAATATATATCAGTATTTGGTTCTAAAATGCTCACTAAAATTAATCCAACACCCATTAAGCCTTCACAAGGCTCTACTATGACTCATGAAGACAAAGAAGTGCAACATGACATATCCAAATTACACGAGCAAGTGCACAAAATTTTTCTCTCACAAAGGGCAACAAAAAATGAAATGGAAGTTTTGAAGAAATGTGTGGAAGCTAATATGGATGGTTTGAAGAGCGGCATGGAAGTTAAGATGGTGTTATTTAGAATGGCATGGAAGCTAATATGGATGACATGGAAGCTGGCATGGAAGCTAGCATTGAAGCTAAGATGAATGACATGGAAGCTAAGATTGATGAAAAAATGGAAAACACGAATAATGATCTAAAATTAGACATGGAAGCTAAGATCGATGAAGAAATGAAAAACATGAAGGATGATCTACAAGTACACATGGCATGTTAGAAAAATTTGATACATAAATGTTTCCTAATGGCAAAACTATAGTAGAGTAAAATCATGATGAGAAAAAAATAAATGTTAATCGTGATGTCATAAACTCTAATGTTGGATGGAAGACCAACCATATTCCAAAGATCAATATGAGGAATTTTGATGGCAAGGATCTCGTAACATGGATACTATAGATGGAGTAATATTTTGATCTCAATAATGTGCAAAACACACAAAAGGTACGTATTGCAACTTTATATTTAGAACAAAATACATTTGTATGGTATTGATGGCTTTTCTCCCATAAAAAAAATTTCACTTGTTAAATTTTTATGAAGGAAATGATAGCACATTATGAGGATACAAAGACCAACACCTTTTTTAGCCAATTGATAAATCTCAAACAAAAAGTTTAGTGGTGGATCATATTGAGAACTTCCAAAAGTTGAATATAAGCGTAACTGATATTCTACAGGAACACATGATTTATGTCCTCATAGGGACTTTAAAGGACAACATCCAACATGACTTTTGCATTTTTGAACTTGATTCATTAGAGAAGGCATTCGTGTTGGCAAGAAAAATTAAATGTAAAATTATGGCGACAAGGAACCCTACCACTCACATTTATAAAGATGGAAGTATTGCTACTCCTAGACTTCCACAACCCACAAGGTTGACACCACAAAAATTAGAAGAAAAAAGAGAAAAAATGGCTTTGCTATAGTTGTGTCAGCAAATACACTAAACGTCATAAGTGTGCTAAGAAGAAATTTTTTTACATAGATTTTGAAAAGGATGAAGAAAATGGAAAAGAAAAATGAAAAGAAGAGGATATACACTAGGAACCCAACATAGAAGAAGAAGAAATGAGTCCTACCATATCATGCAATGAATTGGCAGGAATTACCACTCCTCAAAATCTGAAGATAGAAGGACATATCAAGAAGAAAAATGTAATAGAGTTTATTGATTCATGTAGTACCCATAATTTTATTCATTGTAAGGTAGCCAAGGAATTGAATATTTTCCTATACCCAACATGAGAATGTCAAGCGATGGTTGCAAATGGAGGAACAATAAATTTCTCTGGAAAATTTCATAATATCAAGCTAACCATGGGGGAATATGTATTGAATAGTCCAATGCTTTCCATTACAATGGGAGGTGCTGATGTTGTACTAGGAGTACAATGGTTACAATATTTGGGGATGGTAGCTTTTAATTTTAAATATTTTTTCTTGAAATTTGTTTCGGAAAGAAAGGAACTCAAATTACAGGGTATCACAGGGCAGCTGAGAAAGATAATAAGATCTAATTTCATGAAAAAACTTCTAAATAAATAACAACGAAGCGTAATTTCACAATTATGCTCACTAGAGGTTCCAACATCAAAATCATCTATTTCTCCACATCTCCAAAAAGTCTTAGACAATCATTCCAAGGCATTTGGAATTCCCAAAGGACTCCAAACTATTCATTTTCATGATCATGATATTCATTTGATTCTAGGATGTGTTCCTCCAAACATCAGGCCTTATAGATATCCCTATGTCCAAAAGAGCAAAATTGAACGTATGATTGCAGAAATGTTAGAGGATGGTATAATTCAACACAGTCAAAGTTCTTTCTCTGCTCCAGTAGTATTGATGCACAAGAAGGATGGATCATGGTGCATGTGTCCAGATTATGTGGAGCTCAATAAGCCCACTATTAAAGATAAATTTCCCATTCCTATGATTGATGAATTATTGGATGAATTACATGGAGAATTTTATTTTTCCAAGTTGGATCTTCGTTCAGGATATCATCAAATTAGAATGAAGATTGAAGATGTTCCGAAAAAACCATTTTGAACTCATGAGGGTCATTATGAATTTTCGGTCATGCCTTTTGGCCTTACTAATGCACCTTCTACATTTCATGGTTTGATGAATTTCATTTTCAAACCCTTCCTTAGAAAATTTGTGCTAGTATTTTTTTAAGATATAATAATCTACAAAGATTCTTGGAATGATCATTTTCAACATGTTGATAGGGTGCTCAAATTATTGGAGGACAAACAATTATATGCAAAAAAATCCAAATGTTTCTTTGGAGTACAAGAGTTGGAATATCTATTTCATATTGTATCTCACAAGGGTGTTAAGGTAGACCCTAACAAAATTAAATCCATTAAGGAATGGAAATTCCCCACAACCATAAAGGAGTTGCAGAGATTTCTTAGGTTAATAGGGTATTATCACAAGTATGTTAAGAATTATGGGAGAATAGCAATACATCTAACAACATTATTGAAGAAAGATGCACTTTCATGGACTCCTGAAGCAACTAAGGCCTTTGAACATATTAAAGAGGAAATGTGCCTAGCACCAATATTAGATATGCTAGACTTCACAAAAACCCTTAATGTGAAGTGTGATTCCTTAAAAAAAGAAATTGGTGTTGTTTTAATGCAAGAAGGAAGACTCGTTGATTTTGAAAGTCGTCCATTCAAAGGAAAGTATTTACAAAAAGCTATTTATGATAAGGAAGTGTTAGCAATACTACATGCACTAAAGAAATGGAGACCTTACCTAATGGGAAGACACTTCAAGGTAAAAGATGATCATGACACTCTTAAACACTTTTTGGAACAAAGAATATCTTCAGAAGAGAAGAAAAAAATGGGTCACAAAGATGTTGGGTTATGACATTGAAATCATCTACAAAGAAGGGAAGCTAAATGTTGTTGCAGATGCACTCTCAATAAAGAATGAAGAGGTGGAAACATTGCTTTGTGCCATAACTATTATCCAACCAGATTGGATAACCGAGGAAAGGGATGAATGGAGGAAGGATGAAGAATTTTGGACACTCATTCAAAATTTGCAGCAAGATACTAGTACATCTAATACATTTAGTTGGAAAAATGATTCCTTATGGTAGAAATATTATTTAAATATTTTTAAGAATTATCAACTAAAAAAAAAAAATTCTTTTCGAATTAGACACTTCTCCCTTATGAAGATACTCAGGATTTTTAAACACTTACCACAAGGTGAAGAAATAAATTTTTTGGGATGGCCTTAAATCTGATATTCAAAACTTTGCGGTGAAATTTTTGTTTTTCCAACAAAATAAAGTTGAGATGATTAAGACCCCGGGTCTTATACATCCTTTATCCATTCCAAGTCAATGTGTTATCGAGATATTTCAATAGATTTTATCACTGGTTTGCCTAAGTCCGAAGGAAAGAGTGTCATCATGGTCGTAGTTGATAGACTTACCAAGTATGCACACTTTTTTGTATTAGATCATCCATTTAAAGCAAGTACAGTTGCTACTACATTTATGGAAACAATTCAAAAGCTACATGGAAACCCAAATATTATTGTAAGTGACAGTGATCCCATTTTTACTGGAAATTTTGGACGGAATTATTTTCCTGTTTTGGTACTCAACTAGCTCATAGCTCATCTTATCATCCTCAATGGGATGGTCAAACTGAGATATTGAATTATTGCTTGGAAGGATATCTTTGTTATTTTGTATCTGGTAAACAAACACAATGGGTCAAGTGGTTACCTCTTGTTGAATGGTGGTATAACACTTCCTTCCATATTGCATCCAAAATGACCCCATTTATGGCACTTTATGGATATCACCCACCATCCATCACATCACCCTTAGGACAAAATTATAAGGTTCAAGTATTGAAGATCACATCGAGCATCAACAAGAAGTTCTCCAACTCTTAAAGGATAACCTAAATTTGGCACAAAATCAAATGAAACAATAGGCAGATCAACATTGTAGAGAGAGAAGTTTTGATGTAGGAGACTCAGTATTTTTATGGCTACAACCATACAAAAAAATTTCCTTCAAGTAGGCTAGTAAGGATGATAAATTATCACAAAATTACTATGGTCCTTACAAGGTGTTGCAAAATATTGGTACTATGGCATACAAATTGGAGCTTCTTGATTCGTCACGAGTGCATTCAGTTTTCCATGTTTCATGCTTAAAGAAGGTTATAGGTAAAAAAATTCAAGATCAAACAATATTTTCAAAACTTGATGAGGAAGGAAAAATTATATTGGAACCTGAAGCGATCACTAAAACAAGAACTGAACAGCTACGAAATTGATCAATTTCAGAGTATCTAATCAGGTGGAAGAACTTACCCACTGAAGATTCTACATGGGAGGATGAGAATCTTTTACAGAAGCACCCAGAGCTATTCAAGCATTGAGGACAACACTTTTTTGAAGGAGACGGGCATGTTAGGTCCCTATATTACTAGTGTAGTCCCTTATTGTTTTTATTGCATCCCCCTTATTGTTATTATTATACCCTTGTAACCCCAATATTGTTAGTATTGTGTCCTTACATTATTATTGCTAGGTCAATTAGGATTATATTGTGACCCCATGTACTCCTATATATATAAGGAGGTTTTTTCATTTGTATCATCAAAGAATTGTTCATTTATGTAATGTAAAGGAGGTTTCCCCTCGTAGTGGCTTATTTATGAGGTGTTGATCTCTTTTTTCTTCTATTTGTGGAGATGGTTTCATAACCATGAATTACAGAATCAATATATGTGCACTTATAATGGAAAATACAATAAATGTTTATAAAGTATAATTATGGGACATATTACACCATGATAATTGTGTTAGCATATGTGTAATGGAGCTATTGTTGAAAGTAAACTAACTTCAATAAGGGTATTAATTAACAAATATAATACCCATACAATAATCCAAGTGACAAAAGAAAGTGAAATTATGTTTTACATTATCCATATTCCATAAATATAGAAGTATAATTAACCATTCTAAGAAAACATATCCATGGAATTTTTTATTAATTCAAAACCATATAAATACCATAACAATTTTTACAAGGACATAGTGGGTTCATCATCCAATTAAGTCAACAAAGTTTAGCCTTATGCAATAATTACATCAGTTAAATGGAATATCATCCACTAGTCCTAAAAATTTTAATCACAATCAAAAGACCTTATTTTCTTATGGTAATTACCATGAATTACATAATCAATATATGTGCACTTATAATGAAAAAATTCCAGTAAATGTTGATAAATGCGAAAGTATAATTATGGGACATATTACACTATGATAAATGTGTTATCAGATGTGTAATGGAGCAATTGTTGAACGTAAACTAACCTTGATAAAGGTATTAATTAACAAACATAATACCCATAAAATAATCCAAGCGACAAAAGAAAGCGAAATTATGTTTTAAATTATCCATATTGCAGAAAAATAGAAAGATAATTAACCATTCTAAAAAAACATATCCATGGAATCTGCGATTAATTCAAAGCCATATAAATACCATAACAATTTTTACAAGGACATAGTGGGTTCAGTATCCAATTAAGTCAACAAATTCTAGCCTTATGCAACAATTAAATCTATTAAATGGAATATCATCCACTCGGCCTTAAGAACCTCAAGAGGGTGAATAAGTTACTATTAAAATTAATCTATCCTAGAAAAATATTAACTCCATATTTTCAAGGAATTCATGATATAAGATAGATAAGCACATTCATAGCAGTTAGTTGATTAAGCGAATAAGGTTGACTTTTAAGGATGAAAACAAAGTTGAATTAGTCTTGATTGTCGAAGGAAAATCACCAGAGACGAAACGGTCTCGTGCGAACACACTCCATCGAACCTATACATGTATCTGAGTCAAGTGATGTAATTAAACCAAGAATAAAAGATTATGGGTATAATTCTGGAATCCAATGAATATTTCAACGAAGAATGAATGAAAATTATATACGTGGAAGGTAGAATGTATCCCATCCAACTACAACACTTTGTAATATCGTAACAAGAAATTATCATAGTATAAGTTATTAAAGTTACATTTGAATAATAAAGAGATAGAGAAAGAGCAGAAATTTCCATGGACTTGTAAGTCATCGAATGCTACAATCATTTTCAAAAGAATAGAGTAAAACAATGATAGAACTAGGGTTTAATATTCAAAAACCAGGGTCCAGGGTGACAAACTCTAGGAGAGTGATAACCATTTTTACCATTTTATTCGAAGGGTATTGAAATAGAAACACCTATAGGAATGGAGGTGATTAAAGAAAATAATATAGGCTCACAAGGCTAAAGTTCACGACTATGACCGAAGTACACAAATTTAAAAGACAATAACACTTTAAGGTTTAACATAAACCCTAGGTCAAAATGAAACATATACTCCGTAGTGAAAATAGGTCGAACGTGAAGTGGAAGAAAGAAAGAGACTTATCCAAATATACTATGAAGCAGTAACCAAGGGAATGGCATGTTGAAATTATGCCCATGCCAAATACCTAGACACGATGAGAATTGTGAGTAAATGAAAAAAAAAAAAAAAACCTCAACTCCAAATGCATAGAGAACTAATAAAAATAACTAGTATCGGAGATGATTAACCTTGTAGAGTGCACAAGAAGGCATTAATCCATTGTTGGATCACCATAGGGAAGAATCGATGTCGCTCTAAATTAAATCCCATTTATTCCTGCATTTTTCCTTTTGAATAAAATGCATAAGTTAGTAGACAAAATACAAGAGTGAGTCAAGTTGAAGTATCAAAGAACATTGTGCGAGTTATAAGAAAAATAATGTTACCTCTTTGTCAATATAGTTTAACACGCATTTCCTTTGAGTATAAACATGTCTAAACATGGAGAAAGTAAGCATAACATTTTTGAAAATAGAGTTCATGTACCAAAAAAATCCCTTGGACGCATAGTAGATCCAAGTGGTGCTTTCACTTCATAACACCAAAACAAAATGAGCCAAATAAATTGTGTGTTAAGGGTCTTAACCTTATGGAATCTCTCACAAAGCTCCAACATTAGGTTCCTCAATCAAATCAAAACCCTTGATATGCATGGGGCACGTGCAAGGTAACTAATGTGAAGGCACATGGGTGGTTGAATATGTGGCCCATACATGGCCTATCAATACAACACCATAATGAATGGTCACATTATACCTCAAGTACCATATATGGTAGGGAGATTAAATCATATACACAATGTATTGGCTTATTGCAACGAGCAAGCTTGTTCCATGGTGAAGTTAATGTAGATGAATGACGTGGATTTATTATATATATATCTATATATATATATATAGATATAGATAGATATAGATATAATTCTAGTGTTATATTAAAGAGTAAAACGATTTTGAAGAAGATGCAAGGATGTGAATTAAATTAGATATATAAATACAAGTCTTGATGTTCTAATGCACCATCAAAATTATGAAAAGTATTGGATGTGCTCCAAAGTTAACCTCAAGCATAACACTTACATTATGAAGTGAATGATAACAATATAAGAAAATGAATTCGATTCAGAAGTGACAATATATAAGATAACTGAATGCTTATCTATAGATCCATGTGGTAGAGTTACTCTGAGAATTGCCATAAAATGTGTAGTGTTGAAATATGATATATTTATTATTACATATAGAAATAAAAGAAAAAAAGAAAAAAATGGGGGTGTATAAGAGATATGTTATATCATAATGAATGGGAATGTTTATACATGACAATTGTTCACTTCCAAAAATTATTTATTTTTTAGGCATAGCTTCATCAAAGCTCAGCTCAATAGTTTCAAATTGAAGATAACAAAAATAATTAGTCTAATTATTAAGAGTTGTGAGACAATAAAAAAAATCGAGACCATACAAATATTAGGTGTAAACCTTATCTTTGATGAGGTGTTGTCATGATCCACTAATGAATTGTCACTCAGACATATATATATAATGATCAAGTTATTGTATTATAAAATCAGATCTTGAGATTAATACAAAATTAAGAGAATGGCTTAAGGTCTCTTATTTCATTTTCTTATTTGTCTAGCTTGCTCCAACTCTTAAAAAGCATCATCAACTTCATAGTAAAACTAAATGTTGAAAAAATCCCAAAACACCATAGGATGAAAGAGTTTGTCAGCTTCATAACACTAAGAGGTTTGAAGATGAAACATATTTCTCTTTGATTGTTCATCTTATACTCAAATTCATTCTAATTTCCAAAATATTTGTCACAATACCAGCTTTATCAACCTTTTAAATCAACAATACTAAATGATCATGAAATATTGATCTTAATATTTCTCAAGCATAAAAATAAAATGTTAAAAAATTAGCAATAATCTTTCTATTTCTTAAAATTTGATATAAATATATAAAATAGCCCAATTAGGAGAAAAAGATATGTTAACTAATATAGATTCCCATCATCAATTAAAGTATGTGTGACACAACATTCTAGCATGTGAAGTATGAACGAAGCAAAGACAATTTGGAGTCATACTCCTGTTTTTATTGCCAAAATGCCTCATAAAATTATTACTTTTTATAGAAAAGGTTGCAGAAGCGTCACATATATGAAGGTAAAAAGGTGTTGCACACCTCACTTTCATGAAATGTTTATTGTTACGTCTGATCTATGACCCCCACATGTCCTTTTTAAGGAAATGGAGTGGGTGCACTATTGTCTGACCTTTTGTTTGTGGGGTCCTTTTTCTTTTACTTTTTATTAAGAAAGAATTATAGAAATATAGAGAATAAAGAGCGATAATTTTTTTTATAGATTTGTTTGTTAATTCGAAAAGTGAGAACCTTAAAAAATTAAAAGAATTTCATAATCTTGGAAACCAAACAAGCTAATGTAGGAAAGTTTGATATACTGAAACATATAAAATAAGCAGTAAGTAGATTCCTCATTAAAAAATAAAAAATCAGAACAGAAAAGACCTGAACTAAGATGATATATATAGTTTGTGTTAAAAAAAAAAAAAAAAAGAACATAAAAGATCTCAAAGTCAAAGCAAAATATTATTGAAATAGCTTCTCACTTGTAGCCGAAGGCATTTCCTGTCAGTGTCTAATTAAAGTTTCATATTCAGCATCCTTTTATGTTCTCTTTCTTTTTTTTTAACAAACTTTATATAGTTAAGTATTTTAATTTTATATATTTGTTTTTAGATTTTTAATAATAAATTTCTAAACGAATTGTAAAATTAAAAATAATAATATTTTTGTATTTTATTTTTTATATTTCTATTTATTTTTATTTTTTCCACAAAATATATATATATATATATATATATTATTTATTATATTTTAACTGTGCTCCTTATTTAATGATGACAGTGTCTAGGCAACACATGTTAGATTCATAAATGCCGTTGTAAAATGCACAACCTCTCTAAACTTTGTGGCAATATTTAATACCTTGTTTCATAACGACCGAGTATATTTCTAAATGTATATACATGTTTCTTTATTTAGTTTGTTGAGTTTTTTTACCATCTATTATTGAATTCGTTTCTACTTGTCAATTTTTTCATTATGTAAAACTTTAACTGAATTCTTTAAAAAAAAGGTTCTACTTGTCAAATTTTTCTTAGTTAAATATTTAACTGAATTCAAAAAAAATCAAGAAAGCTTATCAAGTATGTTCATTTGGATAAATTTAAATTTTTTCTTTTTATTATCAATTTATATATACAAATTATTGTTCTACTCTAGGTAGCAACTTTATTTTTTTAACAATTAAAATTATGTTTTTAATTTTCAACTAATATTTCACAATTCATAATCGTAGATTGGTTTATATATATATATATGTATTTACTTGAATCATTATTTATCAGTAAACTGGTTTTCTTTACATAAACATTTATTGTATTTTTAATTTACTCTTTATTTAATGACATTGGTGACAAGAACCTTACAAAAGGCTCATATGTACCACTGCCAAGTTAGATTTGGGGATATTCGAGATCAAATGCTCTCTATAAACTTTGTGACAACATTTTATATTATGTTGCCAAGTGCCTAGACGCCTTTAATGATGGGACATACTTCTTAAGTTATATACATGCTTTCTTATTAAGATTTTAGAGTTGTTACCATATATTATTGAATTTATATTGTTGACTTTTTTTTCTTAAGTAAAATTAAACAAAAATCTAAATTGAAATCCTAAAATAGAAGTATAAATTTATGTTTATTGAATAATAATTTTATGAGTTATTATATTAGTCTAAGAATTTAATTCATTCCCTAGAAAAGTTTCCAATTAAAGGTTTATTGTTTAGAGTTTTCAACTAATATTTCATATTTCATAATTGTAGATTGGTTTTTTCGACTTTAGTTTTAAAATAAAACTAGAATGCTATGTTTAACACTCTGTAGGGTTCTCATCTTTTTATGGTGTTATTAATTTTAGTTATTTATCATTTTGTTCACAATTTTTTCTTGTCAAATATGGAATGTATACCACTAAGTCAAATGTAAAAAATTATAGTTTAGTTACTATAAATATAGTTCTTATTCTTTTATGGTGTTATTAATTTTAATTATTTATCTTATAATTGATAATTCTTCCTTCTAAAATATAGAATATATAGCATTGAGTCAAATGTAAAAACATATAGTTTAGTTATTATATGAATATGTGATTTATACTATTATGAATAACATATAGCAAGAAAAGTTACAACAACTAATTGAATTTATGTTGAGAAAATACTAATAAGATTTCCAACAATGTATTTATTAGTTAAAGAGGTGAAATTCATGGTTAACAAGAGGGAAAGAGTATTACTTCAAACTTGATTTCATTCATTCAGTCCAACTCCTTCAAATTTTACTTGTCTAAATTGGATGTAATTCTCCAAGCCAACTATGAACAGCTTATTAGGCTCCCTACATAAAAGAAACCTTGGGTTTCCTACACCTACATACTTGATTAGCTAAGAACAACAACTATCAACCATCTAGTATGAATTTAGTAAAAAATACCTCTCGTATTTCAATTGTCAATTCCAATTAACTTGGTCTAGTGCAATAGCTCCAAATTTCTCAAATTTCAAGAGTAATTTTTCCTTCCAAAATTTCACAACCTCCTAACCTCTCAACCCCCTTCAACACTCTACCCATCCTCATAAAACCAACATCAACATTATCATTAATAGAATTAGATTCAAGACACTATTAGCTCTCAAACCACGCCATTATTGTTGCTCTTAGAGCTACATTATTGAATAATAAAAATCATGCTCTTGAAAAAATTGCACATAACCACATCATAGAAATGTTTAGATCTAATAATTAAATAATGAAATATTGTTTCATATCATACCATTACTCGTTCAATATCCACTACATCAATATTGTTTTAGCACCACAATTACCTTGTTGTCCCTTAATCTATTAAGTTATAGGATAAGTTATCAAAATACATAACCATAAAACCATTTTCATTTTTCATTCTATTAATAACAATATGTATTGAGATTTAACAAAAGCAAGTATATTTAATTACCATGTGAATCACACCATCTATCCACTCACTCACATTATAAGTTACACACCTAACCTAACTTTTAAATATTTATGTTTAAAAGGCCCATCTCTGGTCGAATGACCTGCCATACACCTACCTCCACCAAGGTTCAGTTGTTGGAAGGTGAGCCTGCATCCACCTGTTCATGCCAGGTGCAACCTTGGTATGCCCTTTCATGTTATTCATGCAACATGTATACTCCATCTATGTGCCATATTGACAATGATTGTTAATTCACCACCATTTCGATATCAAGATCCCTAAGGTAATAACTATTTATGACACCCGATATGGAAGGGGTTTCCACATTTTTCTCCAAGAATGAATTTTTTTGATGAGGATGGTCAGAAATTTCGATTATATCATTTTTGAATTTAATAATTATTCTTCATGGAACTGGTATGTAAAATGGTGATATTAGATCTATTTCCATAATTCCCTTAGCTAATGTCATTCCTTTGTTTTCCATTTTGTCAACCTCATAGTTGAGGTTCCTATACACATGATAGAATTCAATGTTTTTAAATAGATGAGTTTGAAAAATAATATTATGAAGAATAAGAGGAAGAGTCAAATTACAATCAGAGTTTTTCATATCTTTTAGAACTTGTTGAATCATAAGCATTGAGTCACCAAAAGCTAAAATATTGGAAATTCTATTTGTTGATGTCTATTCTAAACCAAACCGCAACGCTAAATATTTAGCTTCATTATCTTGATGAGATGCCCAATCACGAAAAAAAAAAATAATTTTTTTTTGTCCATCAATGTGAAGTATAGCCCCTCCTGCTCCTCATCTTTCAGCCCACTTTCACTATGTTCTTATTAGTTAATGTCTGGTGGCGACACCAGGGTGGCGAATTAAACTTAAAATTTAGAACTGTGATCAACACACCTTATAAAAAAAATTTTATTGAATAATAAAATGGTTCAAGTCTTCCCCTTCACAATCCACTTATCCCCATACCATCATGGGTCCATAACCGTGGTCCTAACTTCACACGTATAAATGTAACGAACTTAGGGTTTGTCCCTCATTTAAAATTTTCATCGCAAGGGTTTTTTTGGAGATGAAACTAGGTAAGGGCTTCGAACTTGCCATCACCTTCAACCCTGAACAACCTCTAAGTTTATGAACTGGGTTTTCAACCCTGCTATGGTCGCCAACAACTCGAATCAATTGTCAATGCCGCCTGCAACCCTGCACAACCTCTGAATTTATAAACTGGGTTTTCAACCCTGCTATGGCTGCCAACAACTTGAGTCAATGGTCAACTGTGTGCATCGACCTCCTTGGTAACGATGGGACTTTTTTGTTATTGTTTACTTTCCTTTTTTTTGTTTTTCTGCTGTCTTCAGAAACATTTTTGTGGCTTTGATATTTTTCTCCATGCAACCAATAGGTATTGGCTTCATCTCTAGGGTGGCTCGACCTTTGTATCACAAGGTAAGTTTTCCTTCTAATTTCTATTCATAATTATCATCGTTACCTTTTTAATCTTCTGGCGCCTTGGATAGCAGGTGCTATATTCTGGGGTTTACAAAAAATGTTCTTCCCTTTTTGGTCTCACTTTCTCTTTGGTGGTCTTATCTAATTTAGGTAGGTCTATCCCCTGATGCTCCTTCTGAGTTAATATTTTGATTTTTCCCTATTTTTTCGCATGTTACCCTCTGAATTTTTGTGTTTTTTCTTGTGGTTGCAGGTGCTAACCTGATGCCGTCTTCTACTCCCTTTATGGTCTAGAATATCCCCTGTGTAACAAGGTACGATCTCTCCTTTATGTCCCTGTATTTTATCCTCAATTAGTTACAAAATACGAACCCTTAAATGGATTTCCAAAGTTTGGTGGTTTTCGTGGAATGTAGTTTCCATTTTCTCCTTTCATGTTTACTTTTTACGTTCGACTGGTATCATTTCATTATTGTAGATATGTTTCAGTTTTAGAGCTAGGTGTAAACCCTAGCCATTGTATAATTTTTGAAAACCTTACTGGGTTCAATCTTTGATATTGTCCTTAACTGATGTAAGCTATTACAATGTTACTATTTGTTTTTTGAATTTCATTTGTAGGATTTTGAAATGTAAGCTTGTTTGAATATGAATTTCATTTATAGACTTTTGGACCAAATAAATGAATAAACAAAAATAAAATCGGTTATCAATGACTTTTATATATGCCTTTATTTCTTTGTTTCTAGCGTACAACTTTGTCTTGCTTGAACATTTTTGGGTTTTTCATTTCCTTTTACTTGACACGGGAAAACTCTCGGCACATTTCAATATTCTGTTTAATTCAAAATGCAAAAAATAAAATTGTTCTTTAAAAGAAAAATAAAATAACATTTTTCTTTTGTTCACACACAAATATTCACTTTTCTAAAATAATTCTTCTGTCTACGAATGGCAGACCCTCTTTTTATGGGTTTTGGGTTGATTTATACCTTTCCTAAATCCCCCATGTAACTGAGAAACTTCCATTCAGTTTCAAACTATTTATTAAAACTAATTCTTGCTTCTTAACAAATTAACCCTAACAACTCTTTTAATCTGAAAGTTACAATAGATATGTTAATCTAATTTGAATTTTTTTTTTAAAGGAATAAACAAAAATTCAATTTTTTCCCAACAGAAAGTAGCCAGCTTCGGCTTTGGCTCTTCAGTTGGATGCTCTTGCATCAGGCTCATGGGGTAAATTAAACTCATGAGCTCTTCAATAGAGTACTCAACACTTTGATTCTATGTAGCGTCCAACCAAGAGCAATCCTCAATAGGGAGGTTTTTCCACTTTACCAAATACTGCAATTATTTGTTTTTTTGTGTCTTCCTAGCTACCAGCGTATCCAAAACTTGTTCAATCTCCAAAGGCTATGAAAAAGGCATCTTCTTAATCCATGGTTCCTCCTCATCCTGGGTATCCTGTGTTCATCTTTCCAAACTATCTTCCACATCAACAGCAACATATGGGTACAGATCTGCTATGTTAAAAATGGGTGAGATTCCTACACCCAGAGGTAACTGCAACTCATAAGCGTTTGTAGAAAACTTTCAAGGGATTCTCCAAGACCCAATTATTTTTCATCTTTGTTTTTTTTTAATCCCTTTTAGGAAACCCTTTTTTTACGTAAGTGTTCTAATACCAAGCCTCCTACCTCGAACTGTACCTCCAGTCTTTTAAGATCTTCTTTCTATTTCTATTTTTCTCTATTGTCATGTAGCTTATGTTTGACCTTCTCATCTAGATCATTGATTGCATGTGAAATATTCCCCATCAGCACTCATGCACTTCAACTATCCCAAATCCTACAATTCAAATATTCCATGTGAGAAATATATCATAAAAAAAAAAAACCCAATATGATTATATCATGATCAAAATTTGTGTAATACAAGTTGGGATATTCCTCACTCTTAGTGAATCCCATGACTAGAAGATACCCATCATTCCTTATCTCTCATGCTCTCAGTTCCTGGTTAATTCTATATAGTGCTTTCTTCAACCTGTATACATGAGAATCTCTCATGTGCACCTAAAAAAAATTATCGCTTTGTAATGTACGCCTTATCAACATTCACTCCATTAAGGAAGGTTGTCTTCACATCCATCTAATGTATACTCCACCTCATCTCTTAAGTGTTGGATTTTGTTGGTTGGATAGGTATTTTTTCCCTGCCTTAATTGTCTATACGTGTAGAATTTTCCCAAAGTATGCTTAGGACACTTTCTCAAGTATGCCTATGTTGGTAATGTACCTTAGCCTAAGTATAAATCAGAAAAAGAAAATAATTAGTTATGTTGGCTATTGAGCTGAGGAGAATTAAGTAAATTAAAGTATTTACTTTAGTTATTATGTTTTAATATCAATTATTTATCTCAGGCGAGGCAATATCTAATATAAGACATCAATCACATTGGATATTAGGGTTATGGATTTATCTCAATGTAATGTTACAAAGGAAAAGATAAGAAGAGGATGAAGACACACCATATAGTGGAAAAATCCATTCAAAATGGGATTTTCTCAAGTAACGAGTGTGATATTCATGTATGTCACGTACGATGAAGTTGGAATGGTGTACCATGTGATATCCTTATCATCCAAGGAGATCAAGGATATATCTAGGGCATGATTAACTAGCATTAAGTGTGTTGACAGATTGTTGAGTTTATGTTGTCATTGATTTCATTATATTTGACATTGGTGTCACTCTTACATTATTGAGTGTATGTTGTCATTGTTTTTTGGGTGTAGGTTGTCTATCTTGATGTCATGAATAAAGTTGCATTTTGAGTAGACTATATTTGAAGGCATTTCTTCTCTGGTTCCTTAGTACAAATGAAAAGGTAATATATATGTTTGAATAAATCATTCTAAGACATTTCCAATGACATATCACACTTCTCATAATCCAAAGGAATGATGAGAAAACCATTTCTAGAGTAAATTTGTACATACCAGGTTCCAACTTGGTCAAGGTTCCAGAATCTGGACCATATAGGGATGCATCAAGGCATCGAGGGATCTAGGTAATCTAGGGTGCATTTAACTATGGTTTGGTTGAAAGACCTAGATATTAGATATGCAATGATGCTTGGTTGTGAGGACCACATATGCTAACAACACGAGGGCTTCAATTGGGTTGAAATACCATACCACGTAGGTTCATATTGGGGGATATATATTGAAGAAAAAATTTCATGATATATTAGGGGATATATGGGGGGTAAAGGGTTTTTATATTGGAAGGTATCAAAACTAGAGCTCAAAGTTAATATAAAAATATAAGGGGGTATAGAAAATTTTAATGAAAAAATGGATACCTACAATATCTAGTGGAAGTAGGGTTTTTTTTTAATTTGGAAGGTATATTATGTTCATATTGTTAAGGGGTTAAATAATGTGATTTTGAGGGGTATTTTCCAATATGTAGTAAAATTAAGGGTATTGATTACTATGCCATGAACACATGTGATAGGCTAGACTTTCATTGAGTGAAGACTCTGTGACTAATATGTGATAGTGACAAGGAGTACACATTGGAGCTATTATGATGTGGACACATGAGGTAGTGACATGATGTCGGATTAGTAGGCATGTGACACATGGTAGCTGAATGACATGACCTGCAAAAATAGGTGGCACTTGCCACATGACATAGTAGGGAACACAACACAAATATGTTTGGTGCATAATGATTGGTCAACAATGGCATAACATGGGAACTATGGATGTCTTCTCACTTTTTTTAGGAGGTTGTTTTGTAAGGATAGTGTTAAAACATTTTGGAATTTTTATTTTATATTTTTTGAGATTGAAGGAAAAGGCCATATCTAGATCCAGTTCAAATTTTAATGGGTGAAGTGGAAATCCCTCACACATATCAAAATATCTCAATATGTGGAAGTGTATCCAAGGGAGGAACCAATAAAATCCCATGAGAAAGGTCCATATCTCTGAAACACCAGATCACAGATAGGTGGAAGTATATCCTAGCTAAAGGACTTAACGAACTTTTCAAGGTAGTTGTGGACCCTACAAAAAATCTTAGGTGATATCTACGTGACAAGGCATCCAATGGTGTGGTCTACTGTGAAAGGGGGCAAGGAGCAGACACCCAATCCCTTTGTCAAGCACTACCAAGACTCAAGGTATCTGTATTCAAAGATATTCAAATGTAGACGATATATCAAAATATACTAACAATTTTAGAATAAAGAGGTATCAAGTCTCTTAGATACTGGATTACATATAATTTTGGGTATAATGGGGAAACTTTGAGTCATCAAGGTTCGTAGGGTAAGCACATTTTAGATTAAGTTATCGTTTCTAGCCCTCGATTACATGATTCAATGTTGTTTAGAACTCGAGTATTAAGGGTTGGAAATTTTGATAATTCGAGAACCATTAGCGAAATTTTGAGGTATAAAATATGCGTCATAAGGAATATTATAAAAAATAGTGAAAATAATAAAATAATATTATATTACCTCATCAATTTTTGGAGGGAAAAAGGAAAAAACTAATTTTTCAACTTGTATTTTCAACTTATCTCACTAAAATTTTACTCAAATTTTGAGTAGGAGAATTTGTTAGATGCGGAATTTAGTTTCTCAACCAAGGATTACACATGTTGCATACTTTTTATGGACCCTACTACACAAGAAGAGTGAAATACATGGAAAAATGTGTTTGCAATCACATTTTTTCATGTATTTCACATATTTCATATAGTAGGGTCCATCGAGAGTATGCAACATGGGAAATCCTAAGATGAAAAATTAAATTACACATCCAATGAGTTCCCCCACTTGAAATTTGAGTAAAATTGTAGGGAGATAAGTTGAAAATATGAGTTTAAAAGTTAGGTTTTTTTTTTTTTTTTTAGCTTTGTACCTTTTTACTAGAAAAATGGTGAATCATCCCATGGTTGAAATCATCATATTGAATCATATTGGTTATTATAAAGTTGATTTTTGTTGTACATTTTTGTTTTGAGGCTCAATTTTTAACTCAAAATTTCTCTGATGACAAATATTTAAATCGTTGAAATGAAAGATGTTTGATTTTGCGGCCAAATATTTGAATGTTGTGGGTATAAAACAAAAATTAAATGATGTGAAAAGTGATAGTTTTCTTGGAATGAAATTGTAATATTGTTGTGTACAAGCTAATATGTGGTAGCATGTGAAGAATCAAGAGACGGATTTGTGATATAGAAAAAAAGGGGGAGCTGAGTTATTTATTTGCAGTAGCTAAGATAGAGCATGACCAAGATTTCTTTCAAGAGATTGAAGGTGTATAGTTTCATAGATACTAAGAAAATAAGAAACTTGTTTTAATTAATCTGAGTAAATAACTATTGTGTAAAAGGAAACTGAATATTAGAAGAGTTATGGTAATAATTGAGGACTTATCTCATAAAAAATAATTGGTGTCCATAGCAGATTTGAGAAGGATTAGGAGAGATATGATGGAAGATAAATTGGATCATAGAACGAGTGAAATAAATTGTGTTGCCGAGAAAGATGAAACTTTAAATCTAAGTAAATTTCTAATGGATCTGGTTCTAAAAATATATGAAAAAGTTATTTGAGTGGCTAAATAGGTTTTTTCATGAAAATAAAGGGTTTGGTGTCTCCTTGAGGTTGGTTTCTATAAATATCAAGGAGATTGGTGTTTCCTACATGTTGCTTCCTACAAACAAGTGGGGATTAGTTTCTGTAGTAGGTTGGTGCCTGCAAAGAAAATGGGATCGGTGTATCTTGTATATTATTGCCTACAAAGCTAGATGAAATTGAAGTTGGTCCTTGCAAATACATCTAATCAAAATATTTTTTGCGGATTTCTCTCAAATGGGTTTCCATGTATATGTTATGTTCATAATTTTTTCTACTTGGTTTTTTTATTGATTTTTTATATAATTCTTTAAAAATATTCACCTCCCCTTTCAGTATTAATTTCCAATAATTGGTATCATATCAGGTTCCTTCATCGACAATCTAATGACTGGAAGGAAAATCAAAATCAAAACATGGCCAGTAGATTGTGGCCTCGCTATTAAATATCCCATGTTCAATTGAACAAAATATTGTTTTTGTAAAGTGAGAATGAGGATCTATCCAACGTCCCTGGTGTAGATGTTTGGCATTCATTGCACGATGGCTATACAAAGTGAATTGATAAGTAGAGATGACACGTTGTACTTATCCTATAATTTCAAATATGTGAACGCAATACTAAGTGGTCTCTAAGAATCAAAGTTTTTTACAGTTATGCATTGTGAATCAGAAAATAATATATGGGAAAAATTACAAAACAACTATGAAGGTACTTATAAGGTAAACAAAGCTACACTTAAAGTTCATAAAATGTAATTTGAAAGCTTTAAGTTGAATTAACATAATAATTTATCTAAATTTTTTCTTCGTGTAGATGAGATAGTCAATACCATTAAAGGTCTTGGTGAAAAGGTTGATGAATCTGCAATAGTCCAAAAATTCTTAAAAATATCTTCCTTCCAAATTTAATGTTAAGGTTTTAGCCCTCGAGGATACGTAGGATCTTAATAAAATAACCATGGACCAACATCATATAATTTCAAATTCCTATCAGATGAGGACTATTAAATAAAAATTAGCATCAAAGTAAGTGTCCTTTAAGGCAGGAAATAAACCACATGATGATCAAGAATGTTCCATCTATGAATCATTTTTCAATCTATGAATCCCATGAAGAAGAAACAAAGTTTGTGAGAAATATAAATAGAGGATGTAGTAATTACAAATGTAAGTTACACTTTAAGTGCTATAACTATTGTAAAGTTAGTCATTGTTCTTATAAACCCCCCTACAAAAAGGAAGAAAATGAATAGGATGATAAATAAAAGAGGAAATATAGAAAAGTCAAGAAGAAGATATTTTATTCTAAATAAGATAACTACTCCTTATACGATGAGCATGACCAACCTTATGATGAAAAAAATACCAATAAATTCATCACATGGCTATATAAACCCAAGGTGAAAGTCAATCAAAATATTAAATATATGAAGGAGAATCCAAAGTAGATAACGGACGTGAACTAATCAGTGCCCTAGAAGAAATAGACAGTCTCGGGAAAAAGTACATGAAGAAAAAATATCAATTGGTGAAGTATTAAAAATAAGGAGATAAATATGAAGATTCAACACTCATTCTTCTAATAATAGAGTTAGAGGAAGCCATGAATATTGAAGACACTCTTGTAGAACAATTGGAAGAGAAGGAAAATAAATTTATGAACCTAGAGGAAGAAATGGTGTCCACTAAAAAGTAACTAAGGAATAACAAGCCTCACGTAAATACATAAAGGATATGAGAAATTAGGTGAAATTCTAGGTGTTGAGAGATATTCCATCATGAAAATGGGTCTAGGTTATGAAGGAGAAACAAGTACCAATAAAGATGAAAATAAAGAACAAAAAAATATGTTGAAACACTCAAGGGAATTAATATCAATGCAATTATAGGAACCAATAAAATTTAGAAATAACAAAGAAAGGTTAATAAAAAAAACTCGAATAGCTACAAAGATGAAGTAAAAAATTAGTAGAAGACATGCCCCTCAAAAAGACAGTCAACAAAGAAACAAAATAAATTTTGCTTAAATGTTGTTTGTTCACATGTACCAAAAGTCTATTTTACGACTATTTTTACTATACGTTGGGTAGTTTAATTTATATTTAAATTACGTCATTAAATTTTCAAACAAATTTTAATGTACTTATGAAGTGTATGTGCACAATATATTCTTAGAGTTTTGTTTTTTATCAAGGAATTAAATTATAGTCTATTCAAATGCAAATGGTAACCCTAATCTATTCGATATTACCTGTATAAAGTCCACACACATGTTCTTTCTATAAGACTTGTCTCAAATCAAAAGACAATGAATTGTAAATATATTCTATCTTGCATAAATGAAATAATTATGCTACTAAATTGAATTGAAAGACAAAATTGTAAATATATTTTATCTTGAAAAAAATGAAAATATTATGATACTTAAATAGAAAGAAATACATTCTACTCTTTACTGAAAAGGATACTATTATAAATTAAATCTATTCTCGAAATCTAATTAGAAAGTAGAATTGAAATGAACTTGAAAGCAATGATTTAAATTTGGACTACAAATATTTTAGTTTACTAATGTAGCCTTGGTAGGATTAGAGCCAATCTAAACATGGACTTAAATCTATGACTAAGAAAAAAAATGCAAAGAAATAAACTTAATTAAGAAAATATTTTTTTGTTTTTAATTTTGAGTGATCAACTTGTGTAGCCAAACCAATTTTAAGTAAACAAGTAATTGAAAGAAAAACATTAACAATTTGCAGGACAATTGCAAAATAAAATGGAAACAACTTCTTAAAAAAGGAACAAAATTGAATAACCTAACATTCTTACCACTGTTCAGGGGACCCTTTTGTCGAGTGCAAGGATCAAATCACTCAAATAAATGAACTAATCAAAAACACATATGAATATAAATAGAGAAAATTAATTGTAATTATAAAATAAAGTTTTGATAGAAACAATTACAAAATTTAAGGCTCTTATGATCATCCTAGTCTTCGAGATTGAGGCTATATTTATACAATCTCTAATTTTTAGCAACAAAAGAAATTAAGGTCGAAAGGAATGTTCACTAAGTGACAACTATTTGTTTGAATTGAAAAAGAAATCGATTTCTCATGATTTTGTATTTACGTAGAAAATCATGAGAAAGATCTTCATCTACACATCAACAATTTAAAATAAGGTTCTTGGTCAAATGACGTCGTGCTTGCCTATTGCTGTAGCTATTTTCCTCAAAACCCTATATGTGAAGAGCCTAGAGTTGACTTGTACTTTGACCGATGAAATTCTCGATCTTTATGATCTTTTGAATATGCCTAATAGGTGGATGTCCTTGTCTTCGACATTTGGCATCTATCCATATATTTTTTTCTTCTTCAAAGTCTCTTGAACTAGTCTAACAATGGAGCGAGTTGCATAAATTATCATTAGCTATGGAGATTGCACAATGGGGTAGCCATACCAATATTTAATTCATTTTCATAAGGAAAATTTAGATTATGAACTAAAAAAATTTGATACCTTATTTTATGGTGGAGGATGACCCAAATGATCTGATAACTTGTAAATATTTCAAAAACAAATATGGAATAGATGAGAAAATGTCAAAATTTGGTACAATTCGAGGCTTTAGCATTCCCCACGCTGAGGAGTTGCATTTCCTCATGCTCAAAACTTAAAAATTAAAGAAATATAATTGCTTGTATCATCCTTGTGAGGCTTGAATCAACACATGCATATTTCTTGGCATCCCTTTGCTTTTCACATTAATAGACCAATAGGCCTTTCCTAGTGGCCCTTTGACCTTATTTTTGAGCACTTTGTTGTTTGCTTTGATTTTTTTCTGCTTCTTATAATAGTAACACATTCTTAACAACATAGTGTCATTTTGTTCCTTCAAAAGTTAATTTCGTGCCTTGATCATTTCATTTTCTTCTCTCATGTGTATGTTCAATAAATCTAACTCATAAATGTCATGTTTGAGAATACAAATAATATGTTTTTCTCCTTGAGGAGTAGTGGTATGGGTATTGTAATTAAAATTAGGAACATCATCATCATATGGAACTTCTTCATCAAATTTAGTTTCCTCCGGATATTTTACCTTCTTTCGTGCTATTTTTTCTAAAGTCTCCAAGTATTCATAGACTTCTTGTTGGGTTGGATCAATTTCGGTAGTTTTTCTTGTTGGAATCTGATAGAATGAATACTTTGTAGCTTCTCCTATGTAACATCATCCTCTTCCTAAATATTGACAATTTCTAAAGGGTTTTGTTGTATTCGCTCGTTTGATTAATTGAAAAGTCACTTGCTTCTCCTTAACTTTTTCTTTGGATATACTACCTTCTACGTAACCTTCCTTTTGTTGCGTTGTTTCTTCCTTCTTTTTTTCTTTGTCTCCATTTTTATTTCTTGTTGTTTTAAATTTTGGGTAGGTTTCTTTCTTTTAACATTTGTTTTTCATTTTTCTATTTAATATTTTCCAAAAGCTAGGTAAGGGGAGTCTCATATTATGTTTCCTCTCATAGGATTTCCATCTCTACTTGTTCATTGATAATCAAACCCTCTTCTTCGATAATAGGTTCAAGGTGAGAGTTTTGAACTACTATACATTGACTCTTCTTATTTTTGGGTCACTTCTCTTCATTTGAAACCTCTATGAAATTATTTGTAACTAGAAATTCTTGTCAATTATCACAAGTAGCCTTCAAGTGGGCTTCAACAATAATTTTCACTAAGGGTGAGTGCATGCAGTTGGGTTACACTTTTTGGAAAATCAAGGGCATGTTATGGTGAAAACATTATTCTCAATCGGACAATTTTTAAGCACTCCATTGATTTTTTAGGAACTTAAAAATAGCTCGATCGAGCATTTAAGAAAACCCTCGATAAATCCCTATTCTAATCCAAGTTAGAGGTTCAAACGAGAGTTATGGATATATTGAGCTATATGGTCCGATCGACCCATTTTCCTCGATCAACAACTGAAATAAACCTCGATCGAGCCCTTTTCCAACCTGTTATAAAGGCTCAATCAAAATTTATGGCTCAATCGAGCATTATTTCTTACTAAAAAGCCCACATGTGACTTGTGTAAGTCATGTTTTTCAGACCTCGAGAGAAAAATGAGTTCCACAAAGCATATCTAAGCTTGACCAAGATGGAGGAACTCAATCTATCTACCCATTAACCCTGCGAATGACCCAGAAGCTCAAGGCAAGGTAGGTTTCCTGTCATTTTGTCTCTTTTCCTTCATATTTTTCCAAAAAAAGATAATTTGAAAGAAAAACCTACCATACAAAAAATAAACACAAAATCTACCAAGAAAACCACAAAAAAACACCAATAAAACCTTTAAAATCCACAACAATACATATAAAACCACCAAGAAAACCCTTAAATACCAAAAACATCCTAGAAAACCACCTCAAAAATCTACAATTTAGGTTTCGTTTTTTTTTTCATTGTATAAGTTATCTACAATGGTAACATGTTTATTATACCTATTTTCTATGGTAAAAAAATTAATTTTTAATTATTTTAGGTTTTAAAGTTTTTTTAGGAATTTAGTGAAATAAATTTTCAAAGAAAATTGATTTTTTGTTGTTAAAAATGCATTTTAAATTTTGAATAAATTTGATGAAAAATATATCCAAAAAAATTCAAAAGAGAAAAAAATTAAACTATAACCAATAAATAAATAAATTAGGAGCTTTAGATTTACATAACGAATATGTTTTCTCATGGTGGACCTCTATTAAATAAAATAAGAAGTTTTATTTCATTTTTTATTTTGAATATTTTTTAATAATAATATAGTAATATGACCTATACTAAAGATGCAAAACAAAAACAAAAAAATTATTTTTTATTTAAATTTTATTAACCACACACACACACACACACACATATATATAATGTATAACATAACTATAACTATTATATATATATGTAATGTATAACATAACTATAACTATTATATATATATATATATATATATATATATATATATATATATATATATATAACATAATTAAATAACTATATATAATAATTATAGCTATTACATCTCTCTCTTTCTCTCTTTCTCTCTCTCTGTCACACACATATAACATTTAACATAGTTTTATAACTATTTAACATATGTTATCTTCAGAATAACATAATATGGGCGATGCTCAACACATTTGTAAAAATCGAGTTGATCTATAAACTACAATTTTCCTTAAATATTCCACTACTCAAATTTGTAGAATTATTTAATATAATGATATGAAAACTATATATCTCTTAGCTCCCACCATTATTAAATTTATTAATTGAGTAATGATTTTGTAACTTACACTTCCTATATTTTTGTTTAACTATATAACACAACATAGCATATATATATATATATATATATATATATATATATATATATATATATATATATATATATATATATATATATATATATATATATATATATATATATATATATATATATATATATATATATCTTATTCCGCACTCAAACTCAAATAAGATACATGATTTGTAATGCTCAAATCTATGTTTCTTACATCAACCATTGAAAATTGAATTCAAGGATGTACACAAAAATTATTAATTATTTATAATTTAAAATACGAACTTTTCTTTAAAATCCGGGACCAAAAAAATATTGGATTTTACCTCAAACCCTAGACTCATGAATCATTGGTTATCTTGACAATTTAACCAATATTCATGCCACAATATTTTGGTTCATTTTTTCTCATACATTGATTTTGATTTCAAAATTCGAATGAATTAGTCATTTACTTATTGTCTCTATTTATAGCTCCAAGGCCATTGTTATAAATTTTGTTCACTTAGTATTCATACTTTTGGATCTGTAACTTTACAGTCATTATGGTTTATTTTGAAATTTCATCCCCCAAACCTTTTCTATTTGAATGTTCTCCCCTTATACTCTGTAAGAATTCCAATTGGTTTGAATAATTCAAGCACCAAAAGTGGCATATATCCATGAGAATGAGGTCTCTTAAAATATGAATCAATAGTCACATGAAATTCCTTCATATTCATCTGATGGGTACACTTCTGTCAAAGTATGTCCCCAACTACTTGGTTGTGTCTTTGGGAAACTGGAACTTGGTAGGTTGCCTTGCACACCACCATATCTTCTAATGAAACATATCCTCATGGACCAAACCATGAATATAGGAATCATTTATCCTCTTGAAAATTTTCTCACAGCGGTGTTACTGTGGATTTTGGGAATACATTCCAAATCCCAACCCCCACATCCAAAACTTAAAAAATTTATACTCCTTCATGGATGAATTTTATAAAAAATTTGAAATTTTCAAATTTGTGTCTGAACTGTACTATCGGCCCCTTCAATTTTAATTTGTACCTTGCAAGTGCTTGATCACACCACTCTATATTACTGCTACAAATGTTCTTTGATGAGATCTTAGGTATAATTTTCATTATGAAAAAATTTACAAGTTTGTAAATGTGTGAATCCAAACTATTTCTCCCATTCCAACATAGAATGTTATGTATGGATGAGAGAGATTTGTAAGGTTGAATCATTTTTATCTCCATGTATAATTATCAATATTTGTTTTGCTACACATCCCAATGTCATTAGACATATGGTATTTTCCTAATCACCGTATCCTTCTTTTTTTTCTACTTTGATTGTTACAACAATGTTTTTTGGATTGCAATTCCTTTCTCAGAGATATTCTCATAGATTGTGATGTTCTAAATATAGATGATATTGATGTAACATTTGAATCAATTTGAAGGTTATAATACATTAAATAGGAGATTTATGAGTTGTTTATTCTTCCATTATAGAGGCTTAATTTTTTTGGGGAGTGCAAGTTCCTCAATCCTTCAAAATGTGTTTTAGTGTATCACCCTTCTAGAACTAGGAAAAAAATACTTGAAAAGGAAATAGCAAGAGAATGAGGGGTTGTTTTCATCAATGTAAGTCTAGCTAAGCTAATGATAAAATGGTTTGGGAATTCTTATAATCTTGGTATGTTAGCATTTATGCCTTAGTTTTTTCCTAGCCAATCTACTGAGCAAATGGTTTGGGAATTCTTAGAATGTTGGTATGTTAAACCCATGTGTTAGGTTTTTTCTAGACAAACTAATGGGAAATTTTTTTTGGAATTATTACAATATTGGTATGTTAATATCCATGCCCTAGTTTTTTTGGAATTCTTAGAAGAACTTTCTTGCATTTGCAATATATTTTTGTATTACTTTTCTCTTTCATGATGATACTTTGATACCCGCTCGGTCATTTTTTGTTTGTTCTGGTAATTTTTGTTTTAGTAGATAATTTTAAGACAGTATACTATATTCCCTTATTTCTAATATATATGGCTTTAATTTAATTCTCATACATAATGGAAAACAAATGTCTTGGGGTTCTACAATTTAAGGATGTGGAAGGATATCACTATAACTTTATTAAAATGTTCAAGCTAAACAAAACAGTTTTCGATATGGATCCAATCACCTTAGCAACAAATCCTCTCATTTTTTATTACTTATTGAATCCTGGGGGTATTGCAAAGCACAAATTTATAAGGTATTTTATCTGACTAGATCACACTAGCGCTAAAAACCATATTTACATTGAAAGGTTCAACATCTTGATGATCCATATCCTATTGGTCGCCCAACTTTTATATTTATTATTTCTTTCATCGTAGAAAATCCAATAGCTATTGATGGTGTTCATGGCCTTATTTTTGTTACTCTTATTTACGAAAACAATATTACCTCTAATGCCATTACTCCTACCTTTGCAACTATTCATTTTCACTTCTATCCCATATGGGAAGTAGCTTTTGTCGATGAACGGCTACACAAGAGGGACCCTATTAGCCAATTGTTCATGTAGTTGATGTAGTTCCCACATGACAAAAAATTGATGGTTTATCGTATCTAGACACTCTATGATGGTTTTGATAAATTCCCAACCTATAACAATGACTTGCATTCTATTTCTAAAGCCTAAAAGAAATGAAAGGATTATATTCAAGCCTATTGTGACATGTTGCACTCACATTCTTGTGAGTGCTGAGAATCATGCTTTCTTCACACTTTGTTTCATCCTCTCCTTAAGTTATCACCTCAAAGGAATGCTTCAATTATATGTGTGAGGTGCTGAGAATCATGCTTTCTCATTTCCTTTTGTTATATGTATGTGTGGAGATGTGAATATTTTTGTTATATTTTATAGGAGGATCATGAAATTGTAGGTGAGTAAGGAAGCCTGAACTTATGATATTTTTGCATATTATTTGATCTCTTTTGGCATATTCTAATAACATTTCTCATCGTTCATGTCACATAATCATGTCTTCATGTGCTCCTATGAGTTAATCATTCTTCATTCTATTAAGTTAACTTCAACACTCAACACAAACTATATTGACAATATACACCATCCAAGGGCTACTTTTATTTTCTTGATAAATATTAAAAATACTTTTAATTTAAAAACATATTCTAAAATTATTTTTTAATTTGAAAACCTATTCTAAAATCAATATTTTTTTATGTTTTAATATTAAATATGGATTAACTATCGAAAATTCAAATATTTTTAAAAATAGCTTGAAAATTAAAGTCCTGCGCAACAACTCTAAACTAAATCCAACCCAAAATAAAATAATAAAAAAATAAGTGTGGCCTAAATTTTTTTAACTAAAACCGCATAATAAGTTTCCGTGATAGTGTGGTCACGACCTATAAATAACGCGAGTCAGTGAATGATACATTCAGTATTTTATGAGGTGTTGTGGATGCTATTTGTCCGGAATTGAAGTCTGTACATTGAAAAAAATATTGAACTGCAGCATATATATTGAAGTTTTGTGAGAACTGTGGATGTTGAAGTATATATTGAAGTTTCGCGAGGCATTTTTGTCTTTGGTTTTTATTTATCTGATTAAGTTTTAGCCTCCACATAATTGCACACCTCCTTTCTTTGCAAACCTATGACATCTAAATTCAATTTTGATACAACGCAATCACAGAAATGGAAGAGGATGCAAGGATAAGCAGCTATATGCTTTGGCGTTGAGGTTCGTTCACACCCTACAGTCACGTGTGCAGGTGGAAATCTGAGCCATGGTTGTGATTATCCATGGTAGAAAAGAATATCTACCTATGATTGGAACTACTTCCTCATTTGCATTCATAGGTAGGATGCCAAGATAATCAACATATGTTTATTTCAAAGCGTACTACACACAACCTTTGATGGTACCACTCTCCACTTCTGGATGCTCTCTTCTAATTTTCAATGTTCTTCTTTATGGTACCACTCTCTACGTCTTCATGTTCTCGTCTAATTTGAAATTTTCTTCTTTCTGCTGCCTTCCAAATTGTTTATAACAATTATATGGTTCGGATTTAATTTCTAGTAAGTATAATCATTGAATAGCCTAATATTGATTTTTTTTTAATCGGTTATCTTCAAATTCGTCATATTCAATTCCAACAAGAGTTGTCTAATAATAATATTATGGCCACTTGTTATTCTCTACAAGCCAACCAAGATCAAAGTTCACACAACAGGACACAGTCGCACAGCAACACCAATGATTATTCTCAGCAAACGAAGGTCATAATGCACACAACACTCTAGAGCCTCATTAGCATGTTTCAGTCCAAGAAGATTTGTTTAATAATATGATGGCTAATTTTATTCTTGGTAAACCAACTAAGATCACAATTCACACAACACTATAGAGTCTGAGAAGAAATGCTAACAACCTTAGAGATACACTTTCTATCTATATATATCTCTATATATATGTTAAGGGAGGAAAAACAACATAATATAGCACAAAATTATTTTTACAGTATATGTACATACAACGTGGGACTAAACTGTAAAGGCTGTGATCTTCATTATATCAGCGCAGTTGCCAAAAATACTACAAATTAAGTAGTTCGCAACCTTCTTTACAGTAACTTTGTGGCTAAGAGAAGTGAGAGGTCGAGCCCCTCTCATGGTGCGGCTCATGTACGCTCCAAGGATCACTACCACTAGGTTTTGTACTAAGGGGTTGTAATTAAACACCAGAGTTTCACCGACCGTAAACCTTTCCCAGTAGTCCATGAATTATTTTGGAAACCCCACCCCTAGCGACCTCCAACTACATAGATGTCCCCTTCAACAACACACACATAGTGAAGAGCAAAGAGCAGGATGAGCAGACTACCCACCACCATATTCTTATTTATTTTCCTCGTACTACCTCTTCACTGAGCCATTATGAAATGAAACACCTCAAAAAATCAATAACGAGGCCAAATCTCTAGACAAAAAAATGTCTTAAATGGAGGCTCTGCTTCAAATTGGCCATATTTTTTCAGAGAGAAAAAAACCTCTGGCTTATATAATGTGCCAGTTCAAAAGCTTAAAACTAACAGTTTAACATAACTTTTTACAAGGCCGCTTTGAATATACATGCCATACAATCATATCTCTTTCAGTGATCTCGAGAAAAAGACCTGTAAAAAACAATATATTCTTGTAGAGATCACAGTCAGAGAACAAAACCCAAGCTCAAAAAGGACGGCCAGCCTGGTGCAATCCGCATACACTATGTTACTGTCGTACGCAGTCGGTCATCGGCATCCGAAAATAAAAATAGAAAAGGATAAGCCAAAATCCCGGAGAGAACTCTCATGTTTCTGAGGTACAAAGACCAGTCCAAAAACTGAGAGACATAACATAGTAACCCAAAAAAAAAGAGAGAGATTTAAAGTCAGGGAAAAGTAACCGAACCTGCTACTTGTTGCCCCTTTTCATCCAACATTTCATAATGCATGCGACCAAAATTTTCGTTCAAACCTTTTTAGATAATCTATCTCCTTGACCATTTTTCTTTCGGAATATGTGCTGGAAGGTTAATTCCTTGTAAGTATCCCTCAGAAATTTAATGGGATCTAACCAGGTCACAAGATGACCACGAAAAAGATTGTTGCTCGATGAGAACTATCGAGTCATCGAATACTTATAATTTGTCAATACAGAGTTGTGATGCAAACCATAATAAATCCTACAAAGCCAGTACTTTTGCTCTCATATTAGTATCGACTTTGCCAAACCAGTGGATCTTATATTGACATAGAGGCGATATTAGCAGCCAAGCACCACATCCACATCTAGAATGTTGAGAAGTGCTGTAAAAGAAACCAGAAGGATAGGTGAAATTGGATATATACTATATTATATATGTTGAAACTTCCATTTTTTGTTTTCCTATTTTTAATTTTTTTTCTTTTGTAAGTTTGGTATTGTTATACTCACAGGCCATGAGGTGAAAAATATAATGTATTTATGAAAAAACACCTAAATTAATGTATAAAATCCGAGTGGTAAAGTTATTAGTTTTAAAATCTAAACAACTCTGGTTTCAATAATATTCTTTTGTCGATAACATTTTCCTCATTCAAAAGTTTGTTGCATGATATTCTGACATTCTTATTCCAAAACACATGATCCCCTTCTGAAACAAAACTCTTTGAACAATGTTGATCGACATGCTACTTCATTTTATTTGAGCCAAAATCAAATTATCCTTAAGTGTACTGAGAATGGATGGTCTCGTGTTAAGTCTGCCACTTACTCAACCTTAGATGGGCCCTTGAAGTGCTACCTTTCACCTCCCCATGAATTGTTGTCTTAAAGTGCATTGTAGGTCCCTGATCCTTATTCTCGAAACCCTACAATTGGTTCTAGGTTGGTGCTTTCTTGATTATTTAAATCGAATAACTAAAGTTTGAAAAAACTGCACCATAAAAGGAGCACATCTAGTCTAGAGCTCAATTTATGGCAAGTCAAATTGGTTGTATCCATACCTAGAAGTAGGTTGTCTATTTGTTTTTCAATATCAGTTCCAAAACTGACGAGAAAACATCAATTAAAGGGCATTAAACAACACAAAGAATGTGATAGAATCCATGTGGATTTCTTTGAGATGGATTGAAATCATATCATATGTATTTAACATTAGTAGAGACAAAGCAAATATTTGATATATATTCAAAATGACATTATACTCAATATTTTATAAGTGTTATGTTGCATAAGAGAGACATAAGGTACACAACCACCTTTATGTAAGAATAAAAAGTCATGACTTAATTAAACACTTATGCCACTTCACTTTTTTAATTACTCCTAACTTAAAAGTTGTAAGTTATGTATCACACATTTTGATGTTACCAAATTTTGAAAAAAATAATTTATTTACCTTTTTAATCTATACTTCTAAGATAAAAATTGCTCATTATTAACAAGGCAATTCTCATAAACCATTGGGTGAACATGGGTTTTTGATTCCTCATTCTCAAAATTATTTTACCTTACATGGATGTCAAGTGAATTAAGAAAATTACCTTATTCTCATACAACATTTTGAGTGGTGGCTCAACTTCTCAAATTTCGCCCTGTGACCCACTGCCATACACAATGACATGCATATATATGCATCTAAGTCGAACATAAATAACTAGTATTGGATTTTTATAAATAGTAATTGTAACTAATGAATGATTCCATGATATTTCTTGCATTAATTTAACTAAACAAAGACTATACATCTTCAGTTATCTTTTCCTTACAACAAGAGAAAAAGGAATTGTTTTCTTGGCCTTTTATACTATGGTATTTCACAAAATCTGTGATAACAGAGAGAGGGATACTCATCTAAAAATAAAATAATCCAATATAATTTTCACAAATGCATCTTGACCCATCATCCATTATGTAAAGGGTGTCAATTTTTTTTATGTCAATTCAAATGTCAGTGCTAGTATTATCGTTATCAAGTTAAGTATGTGTGAGGTTACAAAACTCATAGGAAAGTTAAATTTTTAAAATATACATCTAAATATTTTTTAGTCCCAGCTTTACATAATAACATTTAGCACTAATTGGACCCTAGGCTTGTTGCACTTGTTGAAATGAATATGCAATTTTTTGCTAATCAAATGATGAATTTTGAAATGACAATGCATTTCTCTCTTACGAAGTGTTTCCATATTTTTTAGATAGATATTTTGGGTTTAAAAAAAACTTCCTACTCCTTGAGTGGATGGGAATGAAAACCATGCTCATTTTTGTCATGTCAGTGGAGGGTATATTCCAAACATTTGTTAATGGGTGGTACTATCACACTGCTAACAATACCTTGGTATGTATATCTATCCTTGTTCTCATTTTCACAGTCTCTCACCCACAGACTGTCATTGTTTATTATGTTATTTTTCACATTATTATAACCATCTTCATAGAACCTAGAGGCATACTAGCACTCTTTTATAATTATATCCACACTTCCCTTAATTTAGTCTCACAGAAAAAAAGAAAAAGAAAAATTCTAAAACAAATGAAATATACATGATTTCTCCCGTTCTCAAAAATACATTACAATCCATATACATAAGTCTTTCATCAAAAATATATTTGAATTTGAAAAATTCTCGAAATTAGTAAACCCGAATTTGAATATCCTACTACTCAAACTATTATCTTCAACCTTTCTAGATGGTTGATTCCTTCTTTGACCTCCATCATCACACCTGTTTGACTCCCAAAAATAGTCATTTTGATAAAGCATCTATCTTGTGTTAGGTTCTCTACAAGCATGATGTTAAGATAATTTGGAGAAGAATGTATCCATTTTTTTCACTTGAACTAGCATAAGGTGAAAACTAATATTCCCCATTTTGTAGAAGCCCTTCATCTAATGTATAGCCACATCATAGTCACAAAAAATTAGTAGTTTTGTCACCTCCTTGTCTGTTTCCAGTATGATTAAGATTATTAGATACATCAACTCACCACAGTTATTAGTATTTCACCAACCTTGCATTGAAATTAAGTAGAAGAGAGTAATTTAGAAATAAGGAACCTCCTGCAGCACAAAGAGTATGTTTCTCATGGCAACACCATACAAGTCACCCCAATTTATCAATTCATAGTTTCTTCGGTGTCTTGGGTTTCTGTTTTTTTTATGTATTTTTATGCTTCCAAACGTTGACCTGATATTAGATGCACATTGAAATGGAGGAATGTTTATCTCTTGAAATATATCAAAATTTCAAGCTAATGATATGCTCCAAGAAACCACAAAAGGAAGTGATCTAAAACCTTTAATTTCTTATTCTAGGTCCATTTCCTCAAAGCCTCCTCCATAGTCTGCACTTGTCACCCTTCCCTACAATTTCTTAGTTACTTCATCTCTTCCAACACCTTACATGCACATTTGGAATTGTTAATAAATCATAAATTGGTTCTCTTTCCTTCTTATGTAGTGTACAACACCCTATACCATTATTGTTTCATTTTTGAAGTATTTTCCAAGTTAGGGCTTTGTTCCAAAGAAATAATGACATATAAACATTTGAATTTAGAGTAGCATAAGACCTCCATGGAATATTTCACCTCTAAACCTCATCTTCCTAAGTTGTATCTACAAAATTTTCTTTGTACCCTAATATATGAGTATATCCCACTAGGGAAGGGTTCCTTGAGTACATCAGAACATCCTCCTTTCTTATTCTCATATGAATCTTCTTATGTTGATCCAAAAATACCTTCTAGTGGAATATTTCACTATTTTCCAAACGAAAATATTTTCCTTTATTCCATCTTTGCTCCCAAAATGATGTAGATATTACATCAAATCCCTAACCTAGGGTATGAATTCCTTGACGTTACAAAGTAGCAATAAAATCCAATGGTAATCTGTAGGCCTCTCCACATCAAACCTATGGAATAGCCCCTTAGCCATATTCTGATTTGATCCCCTTTATTGACTCTCCACATTAACCATGCACCTTGTTAGTATGAATATTAATCGCAAGCGTATGAAAAAAACTCACTTTAGTTGTTCATAACAAACAGCCCTAACATCAAAGATGACTCCTAATTTATTTAGATATGTAGCTAGTTGACCAAGATAAATGATAAAAAATCTTGATCTATGCAGTAAAATACATTAAGCAATAAATAAAATGAAGAGTTGCTCCATGCATCCAATAGACAAGACAAGAATGTTCTTAAAGAATTTTTGTATTTTTTGACAACTCAGAAGGGAACATACAAATATGTTACCATTCCCCCTCAATGGGATGGGTTCTTGTAAGTCCTCAGCACTTTAGATATAATATCTCTCTCTCTTGATGGTTTGGAAAACCTTGACAAAAGATGGAACTCAAAGGGAGCTCACAGGAAAAATGGTAGCAAAATATGACAATGATGGAGGATCAAAGTCAGACCAAAATTATAAATCCAGAGTGATCTTTAGGCAACAAAAGGTAGTGAGTGAATGGAAAAACCCTTCTATTTATAACAAAATATTGAGTTAGTCTAGATATTGGTGCATAATTAAAATATTATTAACCAAATCAAGATCCACCTTTTATGGAATATTTTATTATATTTGTTGGAGGGGAAAAGAATTTGACTTTGGTCAAATCCCTTTATTTGTAAATAATAAATAAATAAATGATTTATTTATTATTTTAAGGATGTGGTTGAGAAATAATCAAATAAATAATTATTTATTCAATTATTTATAAATGATCTAGCCAAATTTAACAAGGAATATTATTTAAATAAGGTTTAAATAATTATTCCTAGAAAATAATAAGATAAATAATTATTTATCCAATTAATTTTTCTGTTTTGGCTTAGATATTACCATGAATGTTAATTAAACTAAAATTTAACTAATTATTCCTTGAGGAAAATCAAACAAATATGGATTTCTTCAATATTTCCTCACGGGGTTTCCTGTTTAGACCATAAACAACTTAATAAATATGGATTACTAAGTTATTTTTCATAGTGAAAGCGATTTTACTTAGGTTAAAATTGGTCTCACATGGTGTACTTTTTTCCATCTAATAGTAACATGTTAGATGACCAAAAAATGGTGTAATAGATTGCCCCCTAGCATGTGAGTGTTAGGAGCTAATCGTATGACTGAAGTACGTTGTAAGACTCAATCACTAGACACCGAAGGGAAGTCACAGAGAGAGAAATATAAGGTAGACAAAACTGCTAGAGGACTAGACCCTGAGGAGGCGAGACTTACAAGTCTGACAAGTCTCTTTTATGAGTGAGTACATGTGCTATAGGCGGTGGGGGAGGCATACATATGCCTGCTAAGACAAAGTAAAAATATTAATGCGTCCAATAAACAAGGGACTGAAATATATAGTACATGCTGGAATAAACATGAGCCAAATAAAAACATCATAATGAATCCCACTTACATACTATGACGGGGATAAAAGCTAGGACTTATACAATAATATCTGAGTGCATGAGATATAAGTACAACCAAAGTGCCCCTGTAAACAGGAAAGGGCTATGAAAATCTGACTAGTACATGCAAACTAAAAGGTGCTGCAAGTGGATGAGGTCGAAATCATCAAATATATGGAGTTGCATCGAAGGTTGTAATGAAGAGGTCTGCCGGGCATGTGGGGTGCTACCTGAAGAGCCACCCCCTCATGAGGTTTGAAACATCTCACACGCACCAGGGAAGCACCGGTACAATCTATTGCATCACTGAACCATAAAGTATACAGTTCTCGATCATGTTGTAAGGAGATGGTGATGAGAAACAATCAAGTCAAAGGGAAATAAGGAGTCCCTTTGCCTGATATGAGGCACTAAACAAGAGTGGAAGCTAGAACCAAGGTACATTTCCCTCTAGACCTGTCTTCTGGAATGAATGATTGAATGTTGACAGAAGAAGGTCCACCATAGGTGAGGCAATAAGGGATCCTCAACTAAGGAATGAGAGAAAATAGTAGAGAGACTAACATACTAACATAAGGGATGATGATGAAATGGTGGGTACTAAGTAGCAGACGGAAAAATTCCCTTATTAGATCATAAAGGGCATGGATGACCTAGAAAAAACTGACATAATATCAAACGGGATAGGGTACTTGTAAGACTGAAGGCCATAATATGCAACACGAGAGAGGGACCAAGCAACGAAGGATGGAGGACTATAGTGGGATACAAAGAGACTCGGGATAGACTCCATGAATGCGATGATGACTCAACTCGGATGCTCTAAAAAAGGGTGACTCGATGATGCCGCGACACAGAAAAGGTCTGGTGGGGACCATAAATACATGAGTACAAGATGGTTACTCATGACGAAATTGACATGATCATGGACAAGTATGGAGGCAAAATGGTGCTCCAAGTACAAGTGTTGCAAGTGAAGAAATTTGATTTTGAGGAGTGGTGAAGTAACGCTTCTTGAACAAAATGTGTGGTGAAGTGACGCTTCTTGAAGTATCAAATCACAAAAAACTAACAGATACCCATTTGAGAGCTCAGTGAGAGCTTTCCAACGATAGAAACGTTTTGTCAAACTGAGCTACGGTTTCGCTGTAGCAGACGAAAAAAAAATCAGGGGTTTCTCTTTTAATAAGGAATTTTCCCTCTGAATTCACTCATTTACAAGCGTAGCTATGGTGAATGTAGAGAGGAGAGAAGGCCCTAAATCATGTGGCAATTGTAGTGGACAAACCGACCATTGAAATTGTGATCTGTCAGTTGTAGGTAAGAGGCCTAACCCTAATATTTCATTTCAGTGGATTGAAAGGTCAGTTTAGGTGCCCAGAGCTCACGAACAGACCCCTGATCCTCTTTGTGGTCAGGTCGCACTTTTTGGGGCAATATCAGTGACCTGGGTAGCAGGTTTTGGGTAGAAAAGTCTGACCTGTACCAATATTTTTCATAAAAAGTGCAACATGTCAGAGAGGGATTTTTCTGTGCTGTTTTTTGGTTGAGAGATGGGTTTTTATGGTTGAATGCAGTCTTCCATTTATGTACATTGAAAAAATGTGATGTTTTTATGCATATATGGCAAAATTACAAATCAACTAGAGAGAGAAAGACCTATATACATTACGGTTGAAGATCTGAGAGGATCATGGTGTCCACAGTGTGTTGGCCAGCTTTGGGGTTCTAAATTTTGTGGAGAACCCTTTGATGAGATTTGGAGAGCCTTTTTTGGCCTGGATTCTCATTTATTTGGATCTAGACCACGAGGTATTTATAGTGCAGAGGAACCGGATCAATTTGTTGGTCCAGGATATATATTTTCTGACTGGTCTCCCACCACTTGGGATGGTGGGGTATACTCAGCCAGTGTTACCATGAGGGCGAAACATCATGGAGTTTGTAGAGCGTTATTGTCAACCAAGTCTCCATGTCAAGGGGACATGGATACCGATCGTAGATTTAGAGAGTTTAGAGACCCATGTTGTGGCCGCAACGGTGCTACGGATCCTGGGAAACCAGTCACTCCACCACATCACTGGACGGTAGATGATGCTTGTTGAGAGTGTGTTGAGTGGGATCGACTATGGGTGGGCCTAGATGATGTACTCGTCATTGAAATGACAGTTTTAACTATACAAGCGGCAAGTGAACCATGATTGTGCATATGGCACAGTTTTGTGCTCGCTCTTCTTTGAGAATATCCTGACACTTTGACCTCGCATACAGCTCCAGGATGGGGGCCCGAGGGAGCCTAAGATGCACTTGTGGGGGCGATTGCTGTGCAGAGGAGGAGGTGGGGTGGTTGGACGGGTATTCCAACCCGAGTTCTTTGCTCATTGGGATAAGATGCCACTGTACGTAGACAACTATCCCTATTGTGTGATGAGCTATCGTGGGGACCCAGAATTGTCACTGCCACCTGGTCGAGTATGGGGACCTGATGGTAAGTGACAAGTTGACAATATTTTATGTGCATTGTAAATTTTGAGAATATTGTATATGGTACTTATTCTTTCACTTTTGGTATGCAGATACACCACTGGTAAATCCGGTCAGGTATATGGGATGACCTGCAGTATCAGGAGCTGTAGGACCTAGTGGGTCGAGAGCACCACAAAATGAAGATGAAACGGCCCTCCTGTAGGAAATCCATTGTAGATGTGAGAGGCGTCTGATTAGTGTTTCAGAGTGCGGCTCACAAGACTTGGATGACCGATACATAGAGCCATGTATTGGTCTACCCTCGAAGTGTTGAGGGATCATGCAGCACATGGCGATGGCAAAACACAGGATGCGTGATCTACGAGCTACATGAGCAGAGCCATTAGCTCGGGATCCTCCTGATAGTGACTAGATGTAGGGGCAGGTGGTGCCCCTAGTTTTGAATTTTTCTAACATGCTATGGGCATGTCATATGTATCAGAGTTAATGGACTCTAAAACATATTATACAACACATATAATGGATATGCATCGTTTTGATGGTTTTATGTTATTGTCTTGTTTAAAATGTGTGTGTGCTAAGTGCCAATCTAGAATATTGTTTTCAATTCTATCTACATTTTGATTCTGTGCTCTTGGTACATGATTGAATGTAATGATTTCAAATTCACACATCAAAAGCTTCACTCATAACTATTTTCTAAAAATGATAGGATTATGCACTCGATAGACACCATTCAATTGCATGACAAGAAGTAGGGAATCTAAACAAACATGAAGGTGGAGGATGTGAGGGGACAGGGCATCAGATAATAATCCTCGCACTACGTCATATTCAGTCTAGTTATTGGTGGCAGCATCAATGCATACACCATTCAAGAGAACAAGCGAATGCAAGGGGGTAAAAATGGCCCAACCTACCGAGGCTAGATTCTTGGAGTAGCAACTTTCACCATCAGCATAACCGATATAAGGTGTGGATGGGGGGGTCCATCTAAAAGGTGCCATAAGGCAACAAATGGGAGGATGATGAACAATGCTGGAAACCTGAGCGCAATGTAGAAATCAAAGAAACACTGCTAGAGGGAGCAATCTAGGTAGGATGTCTACCACCCACCCACCAACGGGAATATGGTGTGTGGGAGCTACTTTGGGGGCAGCTTGTGCTCAAGAAATGAAAGTAAACATAGAAATATATGGTTCTATTCCACTTATGGGTGGGAAAGATGAAGTCAGGGGTGGAAAAGGGTTCCATGATGTCATGATCACAGTAAAATATGGGGTGACTGGAGGAAGGGAGACCACATGACACGACGAAGCTACCTGACTCATCATCATGAGAAGAAAGGTTCACATGCACATCATCATGGGGGGTGACAGAAGAACAAGAAGATAAGGGATCCACTGATGTTGAGCCTAGAGTGATCGCTGAAGGGGGGTCTAGTGAAACAGAAGGGTAAGTCTGAGAGGGAGCTTCCACTGTCGATCACATGAATGATGATAGGTAGAGGATGGTGGTTGTAGGCTCCGTCATCTCTACATTATGGGGAGGAATGTAAATGTGAGCAGGTAGATCGCCAAGCTGGCCTGAAGCATACTGCTCAATGACGGGGGAGGCGGACTGGTTTTGTTCAATCTCGTGCTCTCGAACTACCTCCAAAGAGGTGTGGTAATGCATGAGGTGGGGACAAAAGTGGTATAATGGCCATGGATATCACACAAAGCACAAGGTTTTTTGGTGTGAATAGTCTTACGGTTCTTGGCTACAGTCAAGGAAGAAACAGAGGCTTTAGGAACCATAGGCTTGGGGAACGCAACATTAACCATGGGCTTGATACGAGGCAACTCAGGACACTGATGGGTAGCATGACCGATGACGTGTCACAAAGCACAAGGCTTTGGAGGCTGAGGAGGATTAGGGTTAGTCAGGGCAACCTTGTCTTCAGGTGCCTTCTTGCAAGCTTTGGGCCCTTTACCCAAAGTTGTCGCAACAGGAGAAGGTTCATGTTGAGGTGGTTGAGGCATGGTAGCAGAGGGAGGGGTCATGGGTACCGATTGAACCGGGGTCAAAGAAAGATAAGGTTCGGGCTGACTAGGCAAGGTAGCGGCTAGGGGATCAATGTACTGGATCAGAATCCCCAGGGTCAGGTTAGGAAGGGATCAGGTAGCCATGACAGGTACGGAGAACACACTAAGAGGGGGAGCTAGGAATGATATCTGATTGGAGGGGTAATGGCCAGGCAGGACGACTTTGAGATGGTTAAGGCTAGGAGGAATTGTGCCAGGAGGGAAAAGAGGCTCATGGATACCAGCTGCAGGTGAAGGGATAGGAGGAGGAGGTCTATAAGGTTGAGTTAAAGTGCTAAGAGTAGGTTGTGGAGGGTGGGGCTGCTGACTAGCCAAAGCAGGCCTCTTGAGGGAAACCCAAGACAATTGCATCATGCAAACATTCAATGAGCTGAGATCAAAGACCAAAGGAGGAATACCAAGGAATGAACCAATAAAAGAGGAGACTTTGCAGACTTCGGGTGATACAGTAGTCAAGGGGTCAACGGTTTGCTTATTGGCCACCGAAGATATGATGGACTCAAGGGAGGTCTGAGACTTCGGTTCGTAATATTTCAACTGGTCAATGGTGACTATCTTTCCATTATGTGGAAAGGACATCTTGCGGTGAATCGTAGATGGTACATCATACATCACATAGGTGTATCCGTGACCCAATAGAATGTTGTAATCTAAGGGGGCATCAATGATGTCTATGTCAACCCAAATAGTCTTACCCATAAGAGTGACAGGACAATTGCTGAACATGCTAATGGGCTTGGAGGAGTGGCCATCCCATGCTCGGAGGGTGATCATGGAAGGGTCCAACTCAGGTGATCCAAGTTGCTTCTAAACTGAATCGGACATCACATAGGTGGATGCTCCCTCATCAATGATGCAATGGAAAAAATTGGCGTTCTGGATCTTGACGGGGATTTGGAAAGCGATGGAAGCAGGAAGCGGAGGATGTTCTGACCAGTCAACATCGAAGATGATCATATGATAATTTGAAGGATCTACAGCGCCCATGGCAGATACTAGAGATTTTCATTGTGAAGGGCACGACCGGAGGGGTTCCAGCGTTTAGATGCCAGTAGGAGATTTTTCCAAATCATCTACTATACTATACGAATAGGAAAATTTTCTAGAAGCAGCGTTTTGACGTAATGTTCCCTTGGGGATCTTGGTATGAACCTATGCCTTATGCTGAGGGCTCTGTAAAGGACCATTGGTTGTTGAAAGAGGCTCTGTAGAAGCTGAAGAAGGGGGCTCAGGGGCAGACGTAGCGGGAGGCTTGTTGTAATGACGGGACTGAGTTTGAAGGTTGAGGTCAATGGTAATGGGTTGGTCAGATTTCATCATGAGAATCTGGTAATCGGAGGTACCAGATGGAGGAGTTTGAGTGGCCACTTGACCTTCAGATGGTTGGGTAGCCATGAATCCTTTCTAAGGGAAAGGATTGGTAAACACAGCCGGCTACCTAGGCACAGCATTCAAAGGCACGGAAGGGGAGGCTTTCTATCCTCGCGATCTTTCTTTAGTCTCCCACATCTAACACATCTGTGGTATAAGAGGACAATCGTGGGTGTAATGACCATAGACACCATGAACAAGGCTTATTTGTGTCAACAGGCATGTCTTGCTTGGGCTGAGTATCCTGTTGCTAGTTAGCAGTGTTAGGAGCATTCGCTTGGGGCTTAGGTCCTATATTACCTGGGGCAGATTGTTTTTGGGTGCCTTTCCTCTTATTTTTGGAAGTAGGAGGATAAGTCGCGTCATGCTGTGCATACACCTGCCCTTGGGGGGATGGTGGTTGTGGTTGTGGGGGTTGAGAATGCAAGGGAGGTGAGGGTGCTAATTCTTGAGGAGATGGAGCACCAAGCTTCAGATACTGATAATAAGGAGATTGGGTAAAATTGTGTTAAACATGTTGGGAAAAAGGAGGAGGCATGTTGTATCCTAGATACATGCTACTGGGAAGGGGAAAAGTGTTCGAGGTGTTGGCCCCTCCCTGAGGGAAACCATAACGCATGGGAGGTTGAGCGTATGGATGAGAAGGATCTCCAACAATACCATCAATGGCATGGGATGTCCCAGGTGCATTGGCACCACCAGGTCTTGGGAGATCAGGTAGGACAGTATAAACATAACCAGATTGAGCATAGATCAAGTCATATTTTGAGGGAAATGCGATACGACATATTTTTCTATAGCAAGAAAAATGGATCTAAGGAACCAGTCCATATAGACACATTGTTTGAAGGTAGGGGCTCGAAATAGGCTCTTTCTTCTTAGCCGTTTCTAGACATGATCAGATAGGTAGGTCGCAGAAGATTGATGGAAAGAAGTCAAAAGTTCGGTACCAGTGTCATAACGGAGGGGAAGCTAGAAATAAGATATAAAATCTCAGGCAAGATTCACAAAGGTCATATGAGCGGATGAGGAGTGATCAAGATACCACTTAGAATCTTCAATAGTAAGCATATGTTATAACAACCGAAGATGGACAGAATCATCGGTAATGGAGTTAGACGCACACCACATGTGGAAAGATGGAACATGGTTTATAGGATCTTCTCCGGCAAGACCTTGAAACCTAGGGATGTCAGAAGGTAGCTTGTTTGGCATAGTAGCCCAACCATTTTCATGGCATATAGGTTCATTGATCAACTGGTTAAAATCAAGAAGACTGAGAGTTGCCATATAGGGGAGTAAGGAAGCAGTTGGGATAGTTCCTGTTGCAGTCCCACTAGTAGTATTTTAGGCATTAGGGTCGAGGGTGCCACCAATGTTAGGTCTTGAACCAGACATGGTGAAGGTGATAGGGGGAGAACTGAGGACGGAACCAGAAGGGGAACCCAATGAACTAGAAGAGGAGTCAGAATTAAGACTCGGCAGAGGGCTAACTCGAATCCTATGCGGAGGAGTAAGTCTTCCTAACGGAAACAAAGGATGAAGGCCAAGAAGTCTTTGAGATAAATGCCTTTCGGGTGCAATGATGAAAGCAGAAACACAACACAAAGGGAAGAGAGACGAACAAGGGCAAGGAGGTGCAGAATCAACTAATTAAAATGTGAAAACAAGGGCAGAGAGGTGTAGGATCAATTGATTACAATGTTAAAGTCTTTTCCTAGCGGTGTTAACCAGGCTCTTCTTCACTTAGGGTGTGTGTGTTAAGTGTGTAAATTTTAATTTTTAAACCCAGATGTTTGTAGAGAAAAAGAAAAAGTGTGTTGTATAAATGTAAATAAGCCTGCAAATAATAGTATATGAAACTGAAATAACAGAAAATAAACAGCTAATTATTCATTAATCTAAACCCAAGGAGGCGAGCGTCTCAACAACTAGTCTTTGGGTGGGAAAAAATATAGTCAAAACACACCAAAATAGCCAATTGGTCTAAAATTGGGAGGGAAAATGATCTAAAGGTCATATTTGCTGGAAATAGGTGTAGAAAAACAACAACAATTAGAGGGAAAATTATTGCAAATGAGGTTGCAAAAGGCTACAACCTGGAGGGAAACGGAGGGGACCCTAGAGGAATACCCAAAAAAACTAAAAGGAGGTGTTTTGGATGGATGAAAAACCAATCTGAAATGGATCTGAAGGTGAGGGATCAGATTTGAAAAATGGCTAAAAACACTGAAATTTTAGATGACTTGTTGCAGCTAAAACTCCTCTTGGAAAGGTGAAGGGTGCTGAAGCCCTAGGGGGCTAGGTTCCCACTTTTATGAGTTAAACAGAGAAATTACAGGTCCAAAATGAGTGGAAGTGGAGGTCAAACAACCCTAAACAGAGGCCCAGACAAACCCAGAAAAATCTTAGAAACATTCCCGCAAAACGTTCAAGTAGCAGTTTCTGACATGTTTTCTGTGGAGGTCGCAGGTTTTGGCCTATTTTCTGCATCCTGGAGGTTCAGGTCACAGGTTTTGGCCTAAAAAGTGAAACCTACACTTTCAACACTCTGGGGAGCAGGGTTCAAAAAAAAATTTCGTCTCAGCTGCGGCTGATGCCTGTCACCTACGCAACATGCTCGAAAACACACGAAAGTTATAATTTTTAATTTTTTAGGGTTTTATAGGTTAAAAACAACATCAAGAAAATCAAAACAAGAAGCTAAATTGAAATCCTATGGTTTGAATCAGCTAGTCATGCAGGGATCTAAAAAACGATAGAGGTTGTAATCGTAAACCCTTGTGGAGTCACCAGTTGTTAGTATGAATCTTAATCGCAAGTGTACAAAAACAACTCACTTCAGCTGGGCATAAAAAACATCCCTAACATCAAAGATGACTGCCAATTTCTTTAGATCTATATTTAGTTGACCAAGATAAATGCTACAAAATCTAGATCTATGGAGTAAAATACATTAAGTAGTAAATAAAAGCAAGATTTTCTCCATGCATCCAATAGACATGACAAGAATGTTTTTAAAGAATTTTTGTATTTTTTGACACCTGGGAAGGGAACATAGAAAGATGTTACCAATGAAACTCAATGGGATGGGTTCTTGTAAGTCCTCAGCACTTCAGATTTAAGATCTCTCTCTCTTGATGGTGTAGAAAACCCAGACAAAAAATGGAACTCAAAGGGAGCTCACAAGAAAAATGGTAGCAAAATATGACAATGATGGAGGATCAAAGTCAAACCAAAAGTTTAGATCCAGAGTGATCTTTAGGCAACAAAAGGTCATGAGTGAATGGAAAAACCCTTCTATTTATAACAAAAATATTGAGTTAGTCTAGATATTGATGCATAGCTAAAATATTATTAACCAAATCAAGATACAACTTTTATGGAATATTTTATTATATTTGTTGGAGGGAAAAAGAATTTGACTTTGGTCAAATCCCTTTATTTGTAAATAATAAATAAATAAATGATTTATTTATTATTTTAAGGATGTGGTTGAATAATAATCAAATTAATAATGATTTATTCAATTATTTATAAATGATCTAGTCATATTTAACAAGGAATATTATTTAAATAAGGTTTAAATAACTATTCCTAGAAAATAATAAGATAAATAATGATTTATCTAATTAATTTTCTTGTTTTGGGTTACATATGACCAGGAATATTAATTAAACTATAGTTTAACTAATTATTCCTTGATTAAAATCAAACAAATGTGGATTTATTCAGTATTTCCTAATTGGGTTTCCTATTTAGACCATAAACAACTTAATAAATATGGATTACTAAGTTATTTTTCATAGTGAAAGAAATTTTACTTAGGGTAAAATTAGTCTCACATGGTGTACTTTGGTCCATGTAATAGTATTAGGTTAGATGGCCAACAAATGGTGTAACACACCTACAAAGTGAAATCCATTGCCAATGATTCCCAAACTATAGAACCATTCTGGATAGTTTTTTTTCCTTCATATCTCATTATTCCATGTTAAGGTTTTCAATGTTCTTTTCATATATCACCTACCTCTAGAGTCACTATTTGGAAATAATATTACATGGACTTATTGTTGGCTTGAGGGATCCTAACCGAGGTTCAGAGTTAGTGTGTAACCAACAAAACCCTCTTACTACTAGCCCTTTCGGCAGTGACTTGCTTGCGCAGGCCAAATTCTTACTCGAAGAAGTAGGGGGGGTGTTGGAACTAGGTTTCCACACCTTGAGAGAGAGTTAAATGAAGTGGGCACCTTAAAATCCGTTGTAACACACATACTGATTTATGCACCAGAAACCCTAGCTAGAAACCCTAGGTCGATTAACGCAAATAAATCCAGTCCACACATCGAGACATAAGATTTGAAATTCCTTTAACAATACTAATAATGTGATATTACACACTTATAGTAGTAGGTCCATGCATCTAACATTCATGTCAGTAGTAAAACATGTATGCACTAGATAATATAACCCATAAGCACAAAAAGAAACATATGCGAAAATAGATCACAGAAACAAACCATAAATAAATTCACAGATGCATTTGTTCCACACAGTTATCATAATATTCGTAACAACCCTTACAATCCTTTAGATCCGCTCTCTCACAGAGCCAGTAGGGTTCATACACAACCAAACTAAGGTCTCCATGCACACAGCCAGAATGAGCCTTTCAGACATAGATAGTTACTTAGATTCATCTAAAAGTTTCGAAAATCATATATTTTCATCAACACCTGTCCTATTTGACTTGATCAATACTTCTATTTGTATCTTAGCCTGCACTAATCCTAAGGTCCAAAAACTATGGTTTTAGACTCCTAGATTTTACCCTTTAGCCCATTACAACTCATGAAGGTACTTTGACCTGCCCCAAAGCCCCTTGACCTATGTTTTTCTTAGAGCACACAAATGGAAAATAAAAAATGATATTATTATTTACTCAAAATGTGGTCCTAAAGGACTATGTTCCAATAGTCCTCCAACACAATCCTCTGACTCGTCCCATGTCCTAGAGGTACTGGGGTATTCATCATAATATTCAGTTCCTTGAAGGTGGTAGCAAAGGGCGCAAGGACACCCACAATATGATCGACTACACTATGTATTTTATCCAGTAACTTCTAAGAGGTCAGCTCCTCTATTGCGAGATTAATGCTCTGGAAATTTTGGGTAAGGTTATTCACAACAACATCTTCATTGCTTCATTTTCCCATGGCTTCATGTGGTCAATAATGATGTGCTTCTTCATCTGCAAGTATTCAACCTCATCACACAATACTTCGCTCGTCTGTAAGCATGCCATTCTCTAAGGAGGCACAAACATTCATAGGGCCTCCTGAAGCTCATCAAATGCCTGCTCTTTGGCGTGTAGTTCATGCAAGATTTTTCTAACAAGGGGATCCATCTTCACTAATGTCCATAGGACCATAGTTTTTTCTTGAAGCTTTTCACCCTTTTCTACAGTTGTTGCAATAGTGGATAATGCTTATTTAACTAGAGCAGCGCACCGCTCTTGAACTTCAGGTATAGTTTCCAGTTGAAGCTTTGATTGCAACTTTAGGATCTATTGCTCGAAGTCTGCTTTGAGTTCTTGAACTTCAAAATGGGAAGCCTTTAGGGCAGCCACTAAACTTTCAATTTTGGCCTAGGTTGCAGTTGAGGTAGGGATAGCAACCTCAGGTAGGTCACCACACAACCAATCAATCAAGTTCTCTAATTTTTCACATTGTGCCATCATTGCTTGTTGCATTTTCTGAGCCTAGACAGACTCATGTGTTTTTTCTTTAACCTTTTATTCCACATCAGTGAGTTTTTGGTGCACATGCGCCACTTTTCACTGCATCTCATCTGTTATGATAGTCTAGATAGCATGCATCTTTCCACTAGGAAGCACTAATAAGTCAATGCCAACTTCTGAGAAGGTTTGCACCTGTGCACGCAATTTAGGTTGTTCCATCATGACTTCTACTCTAGGGAAGGGGCAGATCCTACTATCTATCATGCTGATTATCATACCCATGATGCGGCTCACTTGAATCAGCCTCTCCTGAGCCACGCTCACTTGAATGATATCTGTATTAAGCTGCAACACTTGCAATAAAGTCTGTAATGACTCCACTGCAGCCTTGTAGTGCTCCTCTAGAAAATTCCACCTATCCTAAGAGGCAGAGGTGACCACATTTGCAATATTGTCTAAGTCATCCTCTGTGAGAGTGAATTATTTCGTGCCTCTTGCCTTTGTCCCTTTCTGCTTGTTGCGCGGGCCCTTTGGGGTTTTGGTGTGATTCTTAGTTCCTCTGGGGGAATCAGCTTCTGTACCATCGAGGCCATTTGTGCCTCTGAGATCCACCTCCTACTCCTCCTCAAGTTCCTTTTCCTTTTCTGCTTCCTTCTTGGCTTCCTTTTCTGCTTCTTTTTCCTTTGTTGCCTCTTTGCTGGACGTGGAAGCTGTGATAGGCGTAGCAGAGTCTCACTTGATCTTGCATGCTTCAGGCCAAGTCGCAATGACCTAGTCAATTTCATCCTGCATTACCATATATGGTAGCTTGTACCAAACTAGGTCCTTGTGCAACCAAATCTGCAGATTGTGCATTGATACTTGGAAGTCCGCAGTGGTCTTGTACTGATTAGAGAACTTTTGAGGTCTAAAATGGGCCTCCTAAGCAAAATTTACAACCAAAATCAAGTTTATAAGAACCAGTAGGATTCAAGATGATGATTTCAACCATGGGGGATGATTCACCATTTTTGTGGTAAAAAAGTAAAAATGTTAAAAAATAATAAAATAACAAAACTACTTTTTCAACTTGTATTTTCAACTTATCTCCCTAAGGTTCTACTCAAATTTCGAGAGGGAGTACTCGTTGGATGCAAAATTTAATTCCTTGTCCAAGGAGTACCCATGTTGCATACTTTCAATGAACCTTGTTACATGAAAAAAGAGAAATACATGAAAAAACATCATTTCAGTCACATTTTTCATGTATCTCTAATTTTCCTGTAATAGGGTCCATTGAAAGTATGCAACATGGATACTCCATGGATGAGGAATCAAATTATGCATCCAACGAGTGTTCCCGCTTGACATTTGAGTAAACCCATAGTGATATAGGTTGAAAATATCAGATGAAAATGTAGTTTTTTTCTTTTTTCCCTCTAAAATTTGATGATGTAATCTAATATTATTTTATTATTTATACTATGATTTTATAATTTACTTAGGAGACCCATTTTAGACCTCAAAATTCCCCAGTGTTTCATATCTAGCCAGGGAAAATCATGGGCATGAGTGGATTGTGATAGCCAATTCACCCTCGAATAAGACCCAGAAGATATTGTTCTCCATCAAATGCTTCGGGTCTGTGGAGTCCCACATATTTGCGTAACACGATCCTTCAAAAACTCTAGGTTTGATCTCAGGGAAGACAACACTCCCTAGTGTCTCCCATACAATGAAAGCAATCAATAGAAGAAACCATAAATAGCTGAACTTCTTTCCTTCCTTCTGCACTTCGTCTTGGGCCAAGAAAAAGGTATGTTTCACCCCCATCTTTATCATGATTTGTCATGCACTTTTGTATATTTTACCTTCATCTTAGGAATAAAGTAGAGGAAAATTATGTGAATGTTAGGCAGAATGGATTAGTGATAAAAGGAGTACTTGATAATGTCAAAACTGATTTTTCACTCTCTTTATTGATAAAGCAGCAAACTGCTGAATGGATGATCGAAAGACAACTGGAAAAGGAGGTGGATGGAATCATATCGGCTCTTATGAAGCAGTGGAAGGTGGAAAGGTATGGCCATTCTTGGAGCACTTAATTGACAACCACAAAGCAGTTGGGCCCCATAATGAGAAAGATTTGTTAGTACTCCTGAATGCACCTTTAAGCTATAAAAGGCCGAAGAATGAAAAAAGAAAAACAGTTCTTGTAATTTAATATTTCTGTAATAAGCGTACTTCGATAGAATTGTCTAGTTTTATACCAATTTCTTTCTCGATGGATTAATGAATAATTTGGCATTTTTATAATAGACAACTTCTGAGTATTTCTTAGCAGTAGGCTTCTAGTGGTGTTGGGCCCAACCGTGGGGGTTCCTTTGCTACTTCCATTCTTTATGTTTATTTATAGAATTTGTGTTTCCATATTATCCATTGCGTTTCACAATATATCATTTGAATTGGCTAATTTCGAGCATGAAGTTTTATATATTCATTTTTACTAGACTATTTTATCATTCATGTTATTTTATCTGAATTCATTGCCTTTACAATTGTTAGTTTAGTTTCAACACGTGTGCTGTTCAATTCTGCAAATAGTATTGGTTTGATCTTTTCATCATCTGGTGAGAATTTGGTTGATTTTTAATTCATAAGCATGTTATTCTTTGATTAAAAGATAATTCCATTGCAAAATATAGAATAATTGATTGTTGTTCAATTTTATTAGACTTGTTTTTCAATTCGTTAAAATTGTTGTTCAATTCCTCAGAGCGTGCTATTCAATTGAAGTTTATTCTTTTCAGTCTTTAGTACTTATTTCTGCATAGGCTTAGAACAGAGTTAGCTCCCTTGAGGAATAATAATAATTTAATAATTAAATTCCAAGTTGATTTGATTGAACTGCGAGAATTAGGCCATCTTCCTTGTGACAATTTAGAGTAGTTGTTCCCCGATGTCACTTGAATATAATGTGCTTACACTCTTGAAATAACAAGACTTGCCCTGGCTTGATAATTAATGAAAAGCATTGAGGTTACCTTTAAACAGTCACCTTTATGACCCCACATTTTTGTGCCATTGCTGGGGATAGTGTTTAATATTGATGTCCCTTATTTCTTTTTCTTTTTTCTAAAAAGAACTGGGTATTGAAAACGACAGGTAAAAACCTAAGTATCATCAAGAAAAACGTTTTCTCTCCAGCCCGCTTCTCAGTAATTATTTAAAGGTTAGTAGGATAGTTGTCCTTGCTTATGAATGGAAGACAAATATAGATCAAAACCCCTCGCTTAAATACACAAAACCCAAGGGATCGGTGGTCCTTGTCAGAACAACATATATAGATGAAATCATTAAGAAGATTGAATCCCAGGTATCTGTAAGATTCAAAACCATTCCTACTCAAAGTCCTACTATATTCCCTTAGGCAGCAGTCTCACCATGTGTAGCCCATGCCAAGATTCAGAATGAAATAGAAGGGTCTAAACAAAGCCTTCAGACTGATGAGCACGTAAGTCCTGGCCCTTCAAGAGAGGTAAATTCTTGCAATTTGCATGAAGGAGGGGGAGAAACTAGCAGTGCAGTACAAGTAAAAACTCCAGAGCCTAAATCCCATAAGAAAGTGGCTAAGACAGAGATGCCCAGTACCCTAGATCAAGGAAATGTTGTAAGGCTTCCTCCAAATCCACTCCCTAATTCCACTTAGATTATTCCTCCAGAACAATAAATCCCTGAATATTATTGGCATATTTTTTATCAAATGATAAACAACCAAAACTAGAGGCAGACTTCGACACCGGAGTATCCCATTGTTGATCCAGCCACAAATGCCCCTATAAAATCCATTCCATTACAAAATACCCCCATTTTCCATGGGCTAACCTCGGAAGATCCAGATGCATTCTTATTTGAATTTGATGTCTTATGTAGGGTATACGACTACACCATTGACCCTCAAAAACTGAAATTATTTCCCTCTACTTTGAAAGGGACAACATTACGTTAGTTTATGGGGCTCGGTGGTGGAACCATTAATAGTTGGGATTAGATGAAAAAATATTTTCTTAATAAATATCAAAACTATTGTTGGTCTCGAGAATTAAAAGACAAAATATTCAATATGTCTACAAGGGACAATGAGACACTAGAAGAATACGTTGAAATATTTCAATATAACTTGTAGAGATATCCATATACTACACTTTCTAAATATATATTGAAAGAAACAATGATTAAAGGAATGAAATAATAATGGCTCGAAACACTTTATATAATGGGGAAAGGGGACATCTATCAATAATAATATGATTACATCATTTCACTATGCATCAGGTGCTCTCGAGGTAGCACACGAAGTAGGCCAACCGAGCGAGACTTAACTATAAGGAATTATACATAGTCCAGTGGCAATGTGACCAGAGCATAATTTTGTAATATTTTAGAAGATTTTAAAACTGATATCTTGGGCACCATGGCAATGCAATTAGATTTCCTACAAGCCAAGAAAAAACAAGCTATAGAAGAAAAAAACTTGGCTATTTTTTTTCCACGTTGTCGGAAGAAGCACAACCAACGGGAATTTCCATTAGACATGGTCCAGACATGCACTATTTGTACCAACGACCATGCCACTGACCATTGCTTGTCACTTCTGGGGTTGAAAGTGGTTTTTGAAGAGGCAGAAGAACAGACAGAACCAGTCTATATAAAGAACCAACGTCGATAGTGGCAAGCATGACTAGGTATGCCAAAATACTTGCCTTAGTTATTTTCTTCTCTGCAATTTAATTGGAAGAACCCTGCAACAGCCTAGCAGAACCAATCACCTTTTCTTACTTGGACATCTCAATCATTTCCTATGCCGCCTTGTCCAACACAACCCTCTTCAAGTAATAATTGGCCATTTTTTCCTTGTTCTCCCCCTTATTGGAAAAACAATCCCTATTAGTGCCAGTGGCCTGCCTCGACTTTGCAGAATGCAAATTGGTCTCAAAACTGGCAAACACCCTTGGGAATAACCATTCTACTGATGGGGACACGGGCTTAGAATCAAACTACCTTACCAGCTCCATACCGAGTCCAAAAAAATCCTTAGCCTATCATGCATCCTCAACTTCCAGCTCAACCCAATCCTAATCCCAATAATAGACCAGTTCAACTAATCCATATTGTCAAAAAACCAAACCTCGAGACTGAATAGAAGCAATGCAATGAAATTAGGCTTGTTGTATGGATAAATTGTTCTTGCGAACAAGGCCGATCTCCCTAGTACTAAGAGTATCTAGCAACAAACAGCCAAATAGACTAATCTTTCTCTAAGCATATACGATATATGAAAAGCTCTATATAGGTGTTAAAAGACCTACCTTATGTCCAGTGCTTGTTTGAAGTTGTTTTTATCCTTCACACGCTTGAAGGAGTTTCGCTTGTAAACCTGCAGTCACAAACAAGCAAATTATTACATAGCACCTGTATAGACATCATCATAAATCATGCTTATCACAGTGATCAAGGAATCTATGAAATAAACCATTAACAAATAGCTTATTGAGAAAAATGAGTATATTTGTATTAATTTCAAAAGAAGGAAAACCTTACAACCTAAACCTTGATGTTGCACAGGCCTTCCCGGGGTCCGAAGCAGGATTATCCTCTACTTTGACAAGCTCTACACTCTTTCAATCAAGACAAATAGACGTATGTAATCTCTCCTCACAAAAGTCTTGTTTAACTGAGCCTAAATCTTAAAAGCACTTATCTTCAAATATTCTAAAGCTTCAACTCCCTTTGAGGCTACTCAATGCCTCTTTTTATAATGGAAAAGAGGAGGTTTTTTTGTTCCAAATATGAAGGGATATAATTCTCCTTCAAAGGGATAAGCTCCTCACATCAAGGGGTTAGCTCCATAAGGTAAGGGATACATGTACCTTATCAAAGCATACCTATTCCTGAAAATTCTCGTCTAGAATCTTCTATAATTAATCTCAAATCAACTTTTTAACTTTACTTTCTCGCCTTTTTTAGTTTTACAGGAGTCCGCACCTATAACACATAGAAAGTGCGGTACTGGTCCGCAGGATAGCTGAACATTAGGTGCGGGCCCGCAGGAAATGTATAGAGAAAGTGCGATACCAAAGTTTAGGAGATTTTTAGGAAATTTTCTCTAATTTTCAAGGCTTGATATGAAGAACCGATATGTTAGACTTGCAAAAGGAGGAAGTATGAGTTATAATGAGCTCATACTCATAGCATAATGTCAGGATGACAATTTTTAGTGTAACAAGGCTGAGATGAAGACATGTTATTTTACCTACAGAAGATATGACCCTACCACAACTTGAATCTAAAATGCCGATAGCACCTAAACAATCAACTATGATTGAAGCATAGGTAAAATGGGGGAGGGATATAGTCAACCAAAGGGACACTGAAAACCTTTTTATTTCCTCCCCTCCATTTCCTGAGAGAATAACATTACCTAAACCAATAGTCTCTTCATATTTTTATCTCCTATGGGAATTTAAAAACCTTTGCATTAAAATTCCTCTTCTACAGGCTATCTAATACATTCCTATCTATACCAAGACAATTAAAGAACTATGTGGAAAGAAACAGGTGAGGAAAGAAAAAACTGTACCAATTGTTCATGTGGTGGGAGCACTGTCAAAATTACTTTTGGGTAAAGAAACACCAGTAAAATATGAGGATCCAGGGAACCCCATAGTGATGGTACAAATATCTGTTCACTCCTTTTCGAACACATTGGTTTACTTACGGGCAGCTATCAAAATCTTAACCATAGAAACTTGCGATAAGTTAGGCATAAGAGCGTTAGAACCCAAATATACCTTACTACAACTTGCTGACAGATCTATTATCAAATCAGAGGGGATATTACAAGATGTCCTAGTTTCTGTGGACTCACGGGAATATCTGGTATACTTTTTAGTTATTAACCCAAGAAGCAGGTTAGATGGGCACCCTCTGATACTGGAACGACCTTGGTTAGAAATAGTCAACACTTACATAGGATGTTGGGCAGGCTAGATGACCATTTCTAGAGGTAATTCCATAAAAAATATTGTCATATACCCACCTTCCAAAACAACTCTTGCCACTGTAAATATGCACAAACAACCACATACATACTGGGAACAAAAAATCCAATCATCACTGACTATAGTTGAGGCCCTTGAATTCAAAGATAAAACTGAAGATGATGTAATCAATAACTTCATTAATCAACCATCTACTTCTGAAAATTTAAAATGTCAAATGTTAAAGGAAATTCTTGATAATGAAGCACAGGAAGACCCCTTGGCAGACATGGATAATAAAAACATACCCACGACCGTTGTTTGCAACAGCATACCAATTGAAATTGAACCAGGAAAGGTTTTAAATATCAATGGCAGTCTGGATAGTAACCAACAACAAAAGCTCGTTAAGGTTTAACAGAAATATAAGGGAGCATTTTCTTGGGACTATCCAGACATGAAGGGTATAGATCCTCAGCTATGCATGCATCATATTTATATTGACAAGGATTATCTACCTATTCAACAGCCTCAACGGAGATTAAAACTACATCTAAAGGATATTTTAAAATATGAATTACAAAAGTTTCTTTATGTAAACTTCATCTATCCTATTTCAAATAGAAAACGGGTCTCTCCTTTAGTATTCGTTCCTAAGAAAAATGGGAAATGGAGAATATGTGTGGATTACCGAGAACTGAATAAGGCAACACATAAATACCACTTCCCCCTCCCATTCATTGATTAGGTCCTTGATACATTGGCAGGAAAGTGTTTCTTCTCCTTCCTTGATGGGTTCAGTGACTACAATCAAATCCAGATAGCCCCTGAAGACTAGGATAAAATGACCTTTACCTACACATGGGGTACGTTTTCCTATAGGGTACTGCCATTTTGGTTATGCAATGCCCCCACAACATTTCAAAGAGCCATAATCAACATTTGTTCTGATTTAAAAAATTAAGGACTCGTAATTTACATCGTCGAATTTACCCCATATGTAGATGATTTTGATCAAGAACTGGAAACACTAGAAAAATTATTGGAACGATGTATTGCTACCATATTGTGTTTGGGCAATGTAAAATTTCACATGATGATGACCAAAGGAGTAATCCTAGGGCACTACATCCCTGCACCTGGAATACAGGTAGATCAGGCAAAGATAGAGTTAATCATTTTATTAGCCACACCTTGTACGCATAAAGAGGTACGTAGTTTCCTTGGGTATGCAGGGTACTATCGTAGGTTTATAAATAATTTCTTGCGAATTGTTGCACCCTTGTATGAATTAATTGGAAATGTTGAATTTCATTGTTCTAATAAATGTGACACTTCTTTTTTAGATTTAAAGAAACTGGTTTCGACTACACCAATCTTACGCGACCCCAATTGGGAGCTACCCTTTCACATTTACTCAGATGCATCTGACACAGCGATAGGGGTAGTTCTCGATCAAGAAGAAGATAAAAATCCCTATTCTATATATTATATCAGCAAGAATCTCACTCTTGCCGAATTCAACTATACAATGAACAAAAAGGAATTCTTCACTGTCATTTATATTATTAATAAATTTAGAAATTATATAACTGGCTATCAAGTATTCCTGTACGCGGATCACTCTGCCATTAGATATTTAGCTAATAAACCTATTACAAATGGAAGAGTAACTCATTGGTTGTTTTTTATAGGAGTTTGACATAACTATCAAAGACTGCCCAGGGAAGGAGAACATAGTCGCAAATTTCCTATCAAGAGTTCGAAAGACATATGACTCACTAGCGGTGGATGATTAGTTCATAGATGAGCATTTGTTCATTGTACTAGTAAAAGCACCATGGTACATAGATGTAGCAAATTATCTGGCAGTGGGAAAGCTACCAAGACACTTAACATGAAAGGAACGGAAGTTGATTGTCCAACACAGTGCTAGATTCACCTAGATTAATGGATATTTTTTCATACAAGAGCATATAAAGGCATATACGTAGATGCATCCAAGAATATGAGATTTATGACATCCTACAGGCCTATCATGATGAACCGTGTGGTGGCGATTTTGTAGATAGAAGAACAGGGCACAAAGTATTGCAAATGGGCTATTATTGGCCCACAATTTTTAAAGATGCCAAGAAATATGTCCAAGCCTGCGATAGTTGCCAAAGAATGGGCTGCCTGGGCCAAGCTGAGGAAATGACATTACAGCCACAACTAGTAGTGGAACCTTTTGAACGATGGGCACTAGACTTCATTGGACCATTCAACTCACCATCAAATTAGAATACCTACATACAGGTTGCTACAAATTATGTGATGAAGTGGGTAGAAATAGTGGATTTATCATGATTTATGGAATAATCCATGAAGATTTTTTTTTTTGAGTTACTTGTGCGATATGGCTTACCTTGTGAAGTGATAACTAATGGAGGGGAAAAATTTGTGGGAAATAAAATTACGTCCACTCTAAAGAACCAACATGTCACTCATAGAGTCACCTATTCCTACCACCCGCAGGAAAATGGGCAGGTTGAAAGCACCAAAAAATTCCTTGAGGCAATTCTCACTAAAAAAGTCTCAACACATTGTTGGGATTGGGTTACTAGACTACCAGAGGCCTTGTGGGCTTACCACATAACATGGAAAAATACCACTAGATATTATTCGTACCATATATTATTTGGAGGGGAACCAATTTTTCCTATTGAATTCAAAGTAAAGACTCTAAGAACAACCCAGGAAGTGGGGCTGGATTTTACAGAGGCCCAGATTAGAAGAATCTAGCGAATAAATGAATTGGATGAAATATGGATACTTGCTTTGTAGAGCACTACAATTATTCAACAACAACGATAAAATTGGCATGATAACCTCATCAAAAAGAAGACATTCTACAATGGAGATTGGGCACTTCTCTAAGACTCCAGGTTCCAATACTTCCTGGGTAAATTACAAACAAGGTGGCTCAGCCCATACGAAATCTAGGAAGTACACAAAAATGGTACCGTTACCCTGACTACCATAGATGGATCTGGTTCCACCTTTCGAGCGAATGGACACTGAGTGCGCTTCTATCACAAACCACTTACAAAAGAGTCTTTCTGCCAGTAGTTGCATGACGATCCCACCATCCAAATTTTAGTTGTAGGAGGTGATGGCCCCACAACTTTAAGTTCGTGAGAATTTGTTATTTCATCTTGTAAATATTGTATATATTCCCTTGGAATTTGTATTTCTTCACATTGTTGTACATTCCAAAGCTACATTCTTTTCCCTTATCATTTATTTCATGTGTTAGTTTTTGTTGTTCAAACCTTTGAACGTCAGCTATTCAATAAAATTTAACGGTTGTTGTTCAATCAAGTTGAACAGCTATTGTTCAATTCAATTGAACGCCTTTATTTTTTCATGTTTATTTTGTTATTCAAACCTTTGAATGGTTGATGTTCAATCGAATTGAACATCTGCTATTCAACTAAATTAAACAGTTTTATTTTTACATGTTTATTTTGTTGTTCAAACCTTTTGACAGTTGTTGTTCAATCCATTTGAACGGTTGATGTTTAATCGAATTTAACAGTTGTTGTTCAATTCCATTGAACGACCATATTTTTGCATGTTTATTTTTGTTGTTCAAACATTTGAACAGCTACTGTTCAATCCAATTGAACGGATGGTGTTCAATCGAATTGAACAACTATTGTTCAAATTCAATTGAACGGTCGTGTTTTGTATGTTTATTTTGTTGTTCAAGCCATTGAACTGTTGCTATTCAATCCAATTGAGCAACTGATGTTCAATTGAATTGAATAGTTGTTTTTAAATTCCATTGAATGGTCATGCTTTGTGTGTTTATTTCTATTATTCAATCCAATTGAACAGTTGTTGTTCGATCAAATGGAGCAGTTGATTTTTTTCTCTTTAAGCATGTTTTTTGATAATATCTTTTTGAATAATCCACTCCTCTTCACACACCATTGCCATAAATTCCATTTTTGGAATGGAATTGAGACCTAGAGAGGAGAAAATTAGTGATACTAGTAATATGGTGATCCTTTGAAAATTTGATGGAAGTCTCTACTCCGGAAGTTGGCATGGTTTATCTATAAAATGACGGGATAGACATCTCCTGTTAAAACATACTATCACATAATTCATTTTCATGGTCTTATGTTGGTATATCTTTCTACACTCTCAAGTAGTAACTCTCCTTGACATAAGTATATAGGAATAAATAATATTAATTGTATTGGAATTATTTTTACTTCTCACACCATCCCTAACTCTTAAAGAGTTGACGAGCCTCCCTTCATCTGTAAAGAACAAGAAAATATTATTTTTATATGCAAATTCTTAAGAGAGAATAGGGGGTCTCATCATGAGCCAACCTACCATGATGATAAGGGTTTAACATGTGAGATGCTCATAATGGCCAACACACCAGGTTAATGACCTTATCGACAACTTAAACTTCTTGGAGGATAGGAGGTCTCATCACAAGCCGACTGGATCACTCTATTACCATCTCAGTGAGTCACACTGTGACTATCTGGCCAGCACACCATCACAGAGCTCTCTCCATAAAACAAAAAAAAAGCCAATTTTTCAAAAAAATAATAATATGTGTATATGGAAATTTTTACGAGATAATATGGGGTCTCATCAAGAGCCATCCTACCATGATCATAAGAATTTAACAGGTGACATGCCCACAATGTCTAACACACTAGGGTACTGACCTTATCGACAGCTCAAACTGCTTGAAGGACAGGCAGTCTCATCACGAGCTGGCCTAGTCACTCTATTAGAACCCCAGTGAGTAGCACTTTTGTTATCTAGCTTCAACACCAGAACAATGATCTCTCTATAAAATAAGAAAAATTTCTACTTTTACATAGAGGATTCTCACTCATTTATGGGTTAAAGTAGCAACCCTGTCGAGGCTATGAAAACTTGATGGAAGTAGTGGCTCTTCTTGTGGTATGGAGGTATTTTTCTAACAATAGCCAATTAATTTTATATATGTCTTATTTCGTATTAATCCATTCCTAGGAAAAAAGTACTACTTGAATAAGTGTTATCACTATCTACTCGCATAATTATCTATGAATGAATGAATTATCTTTTCATGTTTGAATTAAGGGATGGTAACATCAATCATAATCCGTTACTATCACGCTTCCGTCATGTTGAACTGTCAAAATACGACATCATGTAATAATAATTTTTATCCAGCTTTTCTCCCATTCTTTGGTCATTTCCACCTAACGTACAATTATGATGATTACTAATTTCTGACATTTTCCTCACATGCATTCATGTTTTTTGCAATCTTTCCTCTTTTCTTGAACTCTAAGGCATGGACACCCTTCTCTCGTACAGTTGTGATTACTGATCTCTGAACTTTTCCTTGCATGCATTCATGATTGGTGCAATCTCCCTTTTGTACTTAAGGATGTGGACACCCTTCTCCCGAGAAAATATCCATAACAAATAAACATGCAAATTCCTTGAACAACTTCCTTCGAATACGGTGATGGGACTAAAATATCATTGCATTTACGATATGAGGTTGCATTTTTTCTCGCATGCAGTGTTTTGTTTTAACCAACAAGACAGGAAGAAATGTAGACAAAGGAGAAATTAGTTAAAGTAACGCATTATCCATGGGAGGGAATCCTCTCTGAAATGAACCCACAACCTTCCAAATCTCAAAATCACATCACACCATTCTCCAGCAAGTTGGCTAGTTGCCATATCTACACAGACTACAAGGGTTTAGCATAGAGATAGCAGTCGAATTCCTACAAAACTTGTGGGAGGGACATACCATACTCAGAAGAAGGATTATACTGGTCGTCAAGGATACCATTACTGAGGTCTCTAGAATACCAACAGAAGGATAAAAATGGACTAAAAAACATGTTCTTCTATAGGAAGCAATCTCAGTATACCAGGACCTAAGAAAACCATTAGAACGAAAAGGAAGCAAAATTAACCCTGCGTATTTATAGCAGCCCTGGAAAGAATTGGAAATTTTCATACAAAGATACATCACATGTGACAGACACCGAGATGTGGTAAAGTCCTCCCAAATTAAACTATTAGCTGCTCTCAAGCGAAAAATTTCAGTTAAATTGCCTTTTTTTCTAAATTATGTATTACACAATACTGTTTTTTGAATTAGGAAAGCCAAAAACCCCCTAGAAGTTGTCAGACACCATGGCTTGATTAAATTAATCATCATTCATGAGCTAGAAAAGCACCACATAACTTGGGACAACTTCGTTAATCCTTCCCTACCTACCCCTAAGGAAAAATCTATTATAATAGAGGTTGAACTCCCCAGAATAACCATACCCATGGGAGCAAAAGCGAAAAGGACTCATGTGTCGAACATGGAAACAGGGAAGCAGAGACGGTCTGAAAGGTTGCAATTATGGCAAGACACCTCTAAATTTCCAGATGAGGCGGGACCATTCCATACACCACCTTCAAGCCCTAAAAATATATCCCTACAATACTATTACGAAGAAATGGCTCAAGATCTTGAGCAAATGAGAGCATCTCATGAAATTGAAAGCCCTTTTGAAAAATCAGAGGGGCAGGGGAACCTGTTGAACCAGTCTACCACTACCAGCATCTCTAGCCAGACTGAAATGTTACCTCACCAGGATGAATTGCAGGCTTCAAGGGTTTTACCTTCCTCTGGTAACGAAGGGATGATTAGGGAATATCGGGGAGAAGGAATAACTGAATCTGGAAGCTGGTCAAGGAACACTATTCTATCAGAAAAAAATACAAGCATTGAAACAGTCCCCCTAATGCCTAAAGGAAATGCTATTTCACCCAACCAAGACGTTAATGTTGAAATAAACTATTGGATGCCTGAATAAAATACCATTGTTGATAACCTTAGAATTGGCACAACCATTTCTAAAATCGAAGCCATTACTCCTTTCTATAGAGTAATATGCTTGGGTGGTGGTTATTGGGTATCCCTCTCAGGGCTTTCTAATATGCGAGGAACATTGTAAGATTAGCTCTAAAGTTCCAAAGGTATTGCATGCATGTTCATACTAATATATAATTGAAAAAGAAAAGTTTGGAATGATTGCCTCTTTGTGGATGGCAGATCCTATGGAGAGCACCAAGCAGTGGAGTAGAAGTCCTTCTTCACCACCAACAAATCCAGATCCTGCAATCAATCAAAGAACCCATGTAATCTTCACAATAGTATCACTTTCTATCAATCAAAATAGCATATAACAAACATTAAACAATGCATATCTAATCCACTTGTATCATGCTACCTAGACGATTGAACAAAAATTGTGACACTGATGCATCGAGTGGAAAAAATAGATACAATTTTATTGATTTATGAAAAGGAGGATTACAGTCGTCAGTTGCACCAAGCCCTCCTCAATCTTCCAATTCTTCTCTCTACTTCTCTATCTCTGAGTGTGATGATGCTCAAGACAAAAATTATTCAATGAACTTTGTCGATCTTTAAGCCTCACACTACAATAATGAAACTCTTCTCCACATATAATTAAACCTTCGACCATAGACCAAGAGCCCATAGCTCCAATTTATAGGAGATGGAGAGGACAAACCTTTCCAACTCTTTCAACCAGTTCAAATTGGGAAAGATCTAGATGTTTCCTCACCCTTATTTTCTTTTTCCTTCCATGGGAGTCTAGTTATGTTTTTCAAGGCCTAATAAAAGGTTTGTGCCATTTAGTTTCTATTTTGAATTGACTCTCTCTGATAAAAACATGGAAATTCCAGTCAATTTTCCGCAAGATATTTCACTTTTCACATTCAAACATGTATAATGTTGCCCCTTAGATAAGACAGAGCATTACCCTAAGCATTAACGCTCCCTTTGCGTGGCTCAGGCATTTTATAACTCTACCTAGCTGTTTCTGGGGTGCATTACCTTGACAAAAATGGGTCTTGTCTAGGACATTATCTTCCTTCCATGTTACCTTCTCCTTAGAGTTGATGAGGAGGTCATTTGTCCTCTAACAGATGCCCCCTAAGGTGTGAGGTCAGAGGAAAAAACGATGGCCGAAATACTTTATAACAAGTGTAGTAGAATGAGAGGAATTGGTGGACTAAGGAAAACCTAAAATAAAAACATATGTCGAAAAATATAGTATATGTCCTGAGGTAAGCATTCTCATGCTCAGTAGCTAATCAAAATGATTTCTCTAGAATAGAGATACGAATAGTGTGTCCACCGATAAGCACAATGTGGAAGCATTTGTGCTAACAGGATCAAACTGATAAGCTGTCTCCAAAAACAATATCGCAATTTGGGAGAGGAAACACAGTTGTAATGGTGTATGCATCAACCGAAGGTCTTGGTTGCTGCTTCACTAAACTGCATATTTCCGCACATGTGAATAAATGAGTTGTAATCAAACATGAGGGAAATCGTCTAATTACCAGTAAAAAAAATAAATATTAACAGATGTGAGAGCAGCCACCAATAAGGATGATGGTCCCCAAGATGCACAATACACTCTAGCGAGTGTGAATAAAAGGAGTTGATGTCAAACACTCGTAGAATCATTCGATCGGGAGCCAAAAATAAGAACCCCAAACAAGCACAAGGTCACCTGCCACTAATGTTTGCAAGTACCCAGCTATTGACGTGTTTCTGGATCAAATTTCTAGATAAGATTTTGAAGTCGATAGGAAGAGATCTGTCGAAAGATAGGCACTGAGGCGTCCTACATCAGTCTACATGAAATTGGAAAAGATGATTTTGTTTATGGAAATAGTCAAGAGCAAATGAGAATAACTGATGAACAATAATTTCCAGTATATGATGGCTTGGTTGATACAAGGAGTAGTAGATAACGGGATCGTCTTGAACAATAGAAGACACTATAATAGGGTACTAGGAAGCTTAAGATTAATGAACACCAAAGAGTGTCAGGACTCACCAATGTAGGAACATTGGCATATGAAGGCTAAACTCATAGATGGTAGGGTTCCACTAAACGCGAGTGAGTTTTCTGGGAAGTGCCATGTTCAAGATTTTTTGCTGCCAAACTGACCTTTAAAATATAACAGAATAAGTATCCACTTTGTCCAAATTTTTCCTCGTCTAATTAAGTTTAACGAGTCTAGATGAGTAAATTCAGTGATCTTTTCATATTTAGAGAGTCTGAAAAACATTGTAAAAGACTACTCCAGGCAGCACTTTTGTCATGTTTGATAACCGGGCACGATGAAGGGAGAATAGTAAGCCCGAAATAGTTCATTTTCTATGAACTAGTCCATTGAATCTAGAGAAAGTGACAAACCTGTGTTCAATGGACATCTGCCTCATTTTGTTATGAGTATGATGAGAGGGAGTAAACTCAATCTTCTTCGTGAATTTTTTAACAAGTCCGACGAAGAAAAACTTGATGCTCTTTATGAATTTTTTACGAGTCCCATAGAGAAAAACTTGGTTACTTTTTCTATTTAATGAGCTTGGAAAGATATGGAAAAGAATGGCTCATATTTCTTTGTCATAGTAGTTTAATGAGCTGGATGAAGGAAATTTGGGGTTTTTTCAGTTTTATGAGCTAGAAAAAGTCCCCAAAAAGAAATCTCATAGCTTCTTCGCGTAATTTTAACAAGCCTAAACAAGGGAACTCAAGATTTTTTGGTTTAACGAGTGAGAAAAATACCATAAAATGAATGCTCGTAGCTTCTTCACATAATTTTTGTTCGAAAAAAATACAGAGAGGGGGGGTGAATTAGTATTTAGAGCTTACTGAAAATATTTTAACTTTTTCTTTACAGAATTTCATACGCGGCTTTGATGAACCCAACTCACATATACACGCGCATATACTAAAAGAAACTAATGTATACTGATATAATTTTATAGTTTAGAAAAAAATTTCAGGAACAATATTTAACTTATTTTACCAGTCATGCATCTGTTAGATAATCAGTAAATATGAGCAGTAATAGTAGTATAAATCATCACACAAGTGCAACACACATGAACACCAATATTTAAGGTGAAAACCCAATTCGGGAGAAAACCATCGCTGTTGTTGTCTCTGTCTTCAATATTTATTATATGGAAAATTGTTTACAATATTGTACTGATGCATACTCATATCAGTACGCAGGCATCTACCTGCAGAAGCCTACAACCTTCTCTCATTTTCCAGCTGCTACTAGAAGGGAGCTTCAACCCCCTGACCAGAACACCAACTTCTACTGGCAGGAAGCTTGTACTTCCATACTGAAGGCTTCAACCCTCAGAACCACTACAGACCACGTTTCATCAATTTTCATACTGGATCAAACAACATCAACACATCTCATCATAAACATCAAGAACCATAAGCTTTACCCAAATATTTCAATCTAAACAGTGAGACTACTGTAACCAGAACATCAGAAATAACCCAGACCTGAGAACAAATATGCAGATACAAACTCAACCCTGAAAATTCATCAACTTGAAAAGCATACGCTACTGAACCTGTGTGTATACATGCTTTCCTTCACACCAACCTACGTATAGCTCTATGAATACTTTTTTTCAAAAATTAATCAGCCTCTAATCCAGATCTGAGGTTTTCAGTTAGATATATTTAGAAATGCAGAACCCTTCATTATTTAGCCACCATCAACCATGTTTATTCTCTCATTGATCAAATTTGTACATAATCAACTTAGCATCATATATATTATTCAAACAACCCAGATCTACAAGAAGACATCATTCACAAACAGCAGACAAATAGTAATAAATAGAAAAATCTCTACAACAGGCTTCAGAAAAACTCTAACTTCCATACGCGCCTTTTCTAATACGAAGCCTTGTATATAGGCGCTTTCACCATGATGAAATAGCGTATAGATCTATAAATATGAATTTTTTAGAATGCATCAGATCTATAGGTCTTACCCAGATGTCTTCACTTCACTTCAGCAAGCATGCACCAGATCACCGATCTCATAATCTCCTCAATCAATCATCCAGGAACATAGACATTTCAGATCTAGATAACTTGAACCATCATTGTATCGATGGGTGCATCATAGATTCAGATCTATCAATTAAAACAGAGTTCATCCCATGTAGATATACCTTAGAGAAAATTATTCAGTAACAACCCTTACACATCCACACTTTTCACTATGATATTCTTCTCCTTATATAGATTTATCCTTTACCAATACCATGAGTAAAAACCACACAAATGCTGATGGTATTCTTGAACGGAATAAAATAGACAATACAACGCTCAATACTATGGGATAATACCATGGTAATGCCCCTTGGTATCATAATTTTAGAGCATGAAAGGCATACACGACTTGGATCATTCTTATCTGCATGTATACGAAACTTCTCATCATAAAAACTGTGTATATACTTATCCTGAATGTATGCATGGGTTGCCTTCATAAAAGTAGCGTACATATTGCATCCATATGTGGGTTGACTTCATAAAACATGTGTATACATTGTGACATATTATATTTATCATTTCTTTGGCACATACTGGAATTCCTTTCTCTGTCACATTTGAATTGATCTGTAGATACATCATTTTTACATCTTTAACAAATAAGTTTCTATCAAATGCCAACTCATCAAGATTTTTCCATCAAGTACATCACATCAAGTAGGTTGCCATCAAGGACAACATATTGCATCATATTTCCAACAATCTCCCCCTTTGGACTTGATGGCAACCATGATGGTGTTCGATCACCACATATACATTAATCATAACCATTATTCCACCATTATTCAAACACCAAGATATACTCTCCCCCTTTGAAATCAAGGGCAAAGGGTGGATCAACACCAAAAGAAGGTTTCTCTTCCCTTTTATAAGGAAGAGCTATGTAGATCTTATGTGCACTGAAATTACCATGATCCACCTGAGTTAATTTTGAATCTTCAGACATATTTTTCAATGAATTACATGACTCTATAACACAACCTAGTATTACCTTTCCTATCACCAAGGACTCATACTTACAATAAAGATCCAAACAAGTGGAATTACATATTTGACTCAACTTCCCAACCAAGTGGGTATAAAAATTTGAAAAATTCCTTACATGACTGAATATAAAAATTTTACATCATAGGTCTCAACATGACCTCTTCATCAAATTACAGATATGACTTTTTATAACCAAGACCAAAGAATCTCAAATATGAGAACATAACACAACAACCAATTAGAATGCCAAAAATGCATCCTTTTCCACAAGAAAAGTTCTCCCCCTTAGCTTGTGCATCCTAAACACCTTCATCAAGAAAATTATCAAAGCATATTCATCAAGGAGAAAAATATCAGAGAATGATACAGAAATATGAATACTGGAACACCAACAACAGAGATTACCCAGCAACACCACAAGTTTTTTGAAACGCTGACCCAGATAATTTCTATCAGCAAAACCCATACATGGTTTTATGCACAGAAACTCACGTATATATGTGATTTTACTTTATGAAACCTGCATACTGAATTTAATCTTCTAAAATCAAGCAGATCTGATCTAAGAGGCAGAGACAACTCCCAACTTCTGTCTGAGATATTTGAATGCTTCTCTGGGAAGAGGTTTCGTAAATATATCAGCAACTTTTTCTTTGGAGGGAACATACTCTAATTTAACCTTTTGTTCAAGCACTTGTTCATGTAGGAAGTGATACTTGATAGAATGTGCTTGATCTTGGAATGCATAACAAGATTCTTTGATATACAAACGACACTTGTTTTATCACACAAAATGGAGATAGGAGGTGAAAATTTGATTTGAATGTCTTGTAAAGTCAGCATCATCCAAAGTAGTTGTGTGCAACATGATGCGGCAGTCACATATTCTTCTTCTGCTGTAGATAAGGCAATAGAACTTTGTTTCTTTCTGAACCAAGATACTAATCGGGGCCCCATATAGAATGCACCACCACTAGTGCTCTTTCGATCAACAACATTTCCAGCCCAATCTGCATCTGTGTAAGCATGAAGAGTGAGATCAACATTATTTAGATACCATAGACAAAAGTCTTGAGTTCCTTGTAGATATTTGAATATTATTTTTACATCCTGAAGGTGAGACTCTTTTGGATTAGCTTGGAATCGTCCAACAATCCCAACTACATGCATAATGTCTGGTCTTGTCCCAGTGAGATAAAGTAGACTTCCAATCATGGATCTGTATTCTGGTTGATTCACCGTGGGAGAATCATCATGGGAACTGAGGTTACACCCAGTTACCATTGGTGTACTTACAGGTTTGTAATCTTCAATCCCATATTTCTTCAGAATTTGCTGAAGACATTTTTCTTGTAATAGAAATATGCCATATGTTACTTGTTGCACTTATAATCCAAGAAAAAATGTTAGTTCCCCATGTAAAGAAATTTCAAATTCTTGTTGCATAACAGAAGCAAATTTTTGACTCATGGACTCTTCATTACTCCCAAAAATGATGTCATCAACATATACAACTACAATCAATAGTTTATCATTTTCAGTTTTTGTGTATAGGTTGCTATCAGCAGATCCCTTTGAAAATAATTTTTGATGAAGATATTTTTCAAGATGATAGTACCATGCCGTTGGGGCTTGTTTGAGACCATATAAAGCCTTTTTAAGTTTACAAACAAGTTTTTCATCATTTCCCAAAATGAATCCTTCTGGTTGTTCTTTATAGAATTCTTCTTCTAGATCACCATTGAGGAAAGCAGATTTAACATCCATTTGATAAACTTTGAATTTTTGAAAGCTTGAAAAGGCAAGAAACGTTCTTATGGCTTCAAGTCTAGCTATAGGAGCAAATGTTTCTTCAAATTCTATACCTTCTTGTTGAGCATACCCTTTACAAACAAGTCTAGCTTTGTTTCTAATAACATCTCCATTTTCATTTAGCTTGTTTTTGAATATCCATTTTGTTCCAATAAAATTTTTGTCATGAGGTCTTGGAACTAATTCCCAAGTGTGATTATTTCCAATCTGATCAAGTTCTTCACTCATGGCTTGAATCCAACATTCATCTTTTCTAGCTTGATTGACATTCTGTGGTTCAATAGTGGATAGAAATGCCAGATATCTAGGAGATCCCACAAGAGTTCTTCTTGTTTGGACACCTGATCCCTTTTCTCCCAAAATTTGAGATTCTGGATGATTCTTTTGAACATACCTAGATGGAACCTTTTTAGATAGATCTTGTTCTGGTGCTTCATTGGGTTCACCTTCTGTATTATTGCTATTTGATGCAATATTATATAAATCACCATCATATTCATTTGTTGTTCGTATTTCCATTTTTGGAGCTGAGATAGACTCATCGATTACAACATCAGTGCATTAAAAAATATTGTGAAGTATTTTATCATAACATTTATACGCTTTACTTCTAGAAGAATAGCCAAGAAATATTCCTTCATCTGCTTTAGGTTCAAACTTACCAAGTTTTTCATCATTGTTCCTGATAAGACATTTTCTTCCAAAAACTCTAAAATGCTTTACAATTGGAAGATTACCATGCCAGAGCTCATAAGGAGTTTTATCATTTTTCACATGAATATGAGCCTTGCTAAGAATATTTACTGCAATATGTGCTACTTCTCCCAAAAAGGTATCAGGTGTTCTAGAATCATCAAGCATAGCACGAGCCATTTGTCGCACTATTCTATTCATTCTTTATGCGATGCCATTTTGTTGTGGGGTTCCAGCTACAGAAAACTGTCTTTTTATGTCGTTTTGTTCACAGAAATAAAATAATTAATCTAATATATATTCCCCTCCTCGGTCATATCTAAGACATTTGATTTTTAGATCTAATTCATTTTCAACCAGAGCTTTGAAGATCTGAAATTTTTCAAATGCTTCATCTTTGTGTTTTAGTAACCCAATCCAACACATTCTAGAGAAGTCATCTATAAATAGAATATAGTATTGGTCTCCATGAGGTGAATTTTTCCTCATAGGTCCACATAAGTCAGTATGTATGAGTTCAAGAGGCTTAATTTCTGATCCTTCTTTGGAATTGAATTGCACTCTGGTTTTATTACCGAATTGGCAAGATTTGCATATGATATTTTCAGGCAGAGTGACGCTGGGAAGATCATGAACAACTTTGAGTCTGCTAGATTTGTTGATTTGAGAGAAGATCAAGTGCCCCAATATTCTGTGACATAACCAATTTTCCAAAGATTTACCCAAGTAACATTATTCTTTGCAACCTTTCAATACATACAGATTTCTTGGTGTTCTAGTTCCTTTTATTACTCTTTTTCCTATGTCAAGTTCATGGACCACACATTCTTTTGAACTAAAGACAAATTCATTTCCTCGATCACAAATTTCACTAAAACTCAACAGGTTATGTTTTAATCCATCCACATACATAACATTGTTAGCTTTTTCCTTTTATTTTAGAAAAACAAAACCTTTTCCTTTAATGACAGCAGGAGTATCATTTCCAAAGGTAACATTCTTTTCTCTTTCTAGAGCATTATATGTAAGGAGTTTATCTCTATCACCTATCATGTGTTTTGAGCATCTGCTATCGATGTACCATTGATTTTATTCCCCTTCTGCAAATAAGGCTATGCCATAGTTCTCAGCATGTAAGTCCTTCTTTCTCCATACCTTGGAATTTGAAGGTATATGTTCTTTTGGTTGAAGTTTGCTCCTACATTCAGATTCTCCATGACCAAAGTTATTGCAATAGGCACATTCAATTTCATTTTGAAGAGGAGAAAATTTGTTATAAGTATTCTTCTTTATTCCACTCTCATTTCTTTTCTTTCTTGCTTCTCTGGTCATGATGGTTTTGTATGCAACACATTCAACAACTTCAAGACCAAAATTATGACATGAGAAACATTTCCCATTAAAGAAGAAATTTTTACGATCATGAAACCTTCTATTTGTGTCTACATGTTTATTGGTATTTCTCTGATTGATATTTCTGCTATTGTTCTTTGTGTTGAAGTGGTCATGCTTTACCTGTGAAGCTTCTTTGTTCTCTTGCTAAGTGATGGAATGTTGTAGGTTGGCTTTAACTGTATTTAGATAGCTTGGTGCTAAAGACTAAGAGGATTCTCTGATATATCAAAGGCATGTCTTTACAAAAGGAGAGCATTGAACCTTGATAATTTCATCTAAGGTTTAAGTTCCTTTAGCAAATCTAAGATTTAAAGTTTTCTCTTTCTCAATTTCCTTTCTTAGAGTTACTATTTCACATTATAATTTCTCATTGTGCTTCTCCTTTTCTATAAGCTGATTCTTTAGAGTATCTATTGAAATTTTGTTTTCTTCCAAACATATTTTAAGTTGATTAATTTCTTCAAGAAAATCATTTTCTTCTAAAGCATCCATAAAGGTATATTAAGCCTCAGTAGAGTATTTTTTAAAATCTGTGAGTATTCTAACATATTGATCAGATTCTCCTTCGTCACTATTTGATAGCCCATCACTATCTTCATGAGTATAATAACTTTTTCTATTGATGAACCGATTTTTATTTTCTTTTGCCACTTCCTTTCCTTTTTCATGTTTTTCTTTATAAGGCCACTTAGTAGGATAATAACCAACCCTTCCATAAGAAAAAAATTTAAAAAGAAGCTTACCTCTGAATCTTCCAATGCCAAATTGTAGCTTCTTTACAAAATTTATCTCATCTTCTTCTGAAACATACCCTTATCCTTCTTTTTCTTCTACTTATTTTCTTTTTGCAGCAGCTCTAAAGACAACTTCTTTGACTTCAGATGGACCTCCTTTTCTCATTTCACAAGAAGTCAAAATACCATGAAGTTGAACAATAGTAAGAGTTTGTAGATACTTCTTCTCTTCAATAGCAAACACTTTTGATTCAAATTTGGGAGTTAGATATCTTAAAAAAAATTTAGCCAGAGTAGTGTCAGTTATGGTTTCACCCAAATTTCTCATATGATTTAAAATACCATCTAGACGTAAAAAGAAACTGGAAATGCTTTCCTCATTATACATCTCGATATTTTCATATTGAATTCTGAGAGTTTGGAGTTTAGCACTTCTTACCTTGGTATCACCTTCATGGCTTAGAATGATTTTGTCCCATATCTCCTTTACTATATTCAACTGCATGAATTTGACAAATTTTGATTCAGTCAAACTTCCTAATAGTGCATTGACCGCATTTGCATTGGTTTCATAGTTCTTTCTTGCTGCTGCATATGTTGGAACTGATGTTGGATATTGATAACCTCCTTCAACTATAGCCCATACATCTGCTCCAAGAGACTGAAGATATGATCTTTTCCTTGTCTTCCAAAAGATTAAATTGTTTCTGTTGAAGAGAGGAGGCCTGATAGATGTTGTCCCATCTTGATTGCTCATCTTATCTGATCTTCCTTCTATCGATTAAGCTTCTTTACAAGGACTTGCTCTGATACCAATTGTTGGGAAAAATACTGAGGGGGGGGCAGGGAATCAGCATTTAGAGCTTACTGAAAATATTTTAACTTTTTCTTTACAGAATTTCATATGTGGCTTTGATGAACCCAACTCGTGTATACATGTGCATATACTGAAAGAAACTAGCGTATACTAATATAATTTTACAGTTTAGAAAAAAATTTCAGGAACAATCTTTAACTTATTTTACCAGTCATGCATCTATTATATAATCAGTAAATATTATCCGTAAGAATAGTATAAATCATCACCCAAGTGAAACACACATGAACAGCAGTATTTAAGGTGGAAACCCAATTCGGTAGAAAACCACCGTTGTTGTCGTCTCTGTCTTCAATATTTATTATATGGAAAACTGTTTACAATATTGTACTGATGCAGACTCATATCAGTACACAGGAATCTACCTGCAGAATGCTACAAACTTCTCTCGTTTTCCAGTTGCTACTAGAAGGTAGCTTCAACCCCCTAATCAGAACACTAGCTTTTATAGGCAGGAAGCTTCTAGTTCCATACTGAAGGCTTCAACCCTCAGAACCAATGAAGACCACGTTTCATCAATTTTCATATTGGATAAAACAAAATCAACACAACTCTTCATAAACATCAAGAACCATAAGCTTTACCCAAATAATTCAATCAGAACAATGAGACCACTGTAACCAAAACATCAGAAATAACCCAAAATTTAGAATAAATATGCAGATACAAACTCAACCTTGAAAATTCATCAACTTAAAAATCATACGCTACTTTGCTTCACTAAACCTATGTGTATACGCGCTTTCCTTCACAACAACCTACTTATAGCTCTGTGAATACTGTTTTTCAGAAATCAATCAGTCTGTAACCTAGATCTGAGATTTTCAGTTAGATATCTTTAGAAATGCAGAACCCTTCATCAGTTAGTCACCATAAACCATGTTTATTCTCTCATTGATTAAATTTTTACATAATCAACTTAGCATCATATAAAATATTCAAAAAACCCAGGTCTACAAGAAGACGTCATTGATAGAAATTAGACAAATAGTAATAACCAGAAAAACATCTGCAACAAGATTCAGAAAAACTCTAACTTCCATACGCGCCTTTTCTAAGACAAAGCCGCATATATACGCGCTTTCACCATGACGAACTAGCGTATAGATCTATAAATATGAATTTTACATAATGCACTAGATCTATAGGGCTTACCCAGATTTCTTCACTTTACTTCAGCAAGCATGCCCCAGATCACCGATCTCATCATCTCTTCAATCAATCATGCAGGAACATAGGCATTTCAGATCTAGAGAACTTGAACCATCATTGTACCCATGGGTGCATCATAGATTCAAATCTATCAATTAAAATAGAGTTCATCCCATGCAGATATACCTTAGAGAAAATTATTCAGTAACAACTCTTACACATCCACACTTTTCACTATGATCTTCTTCTCCTTATATAGATTTAGCCTTTACCAATACCATGAGTCAAAACCACACAACTGTTGATGGTATTTTTGGATGGAATCAAATAAACAATACAATTCTCAATACTATGGGCTAATACCATGGCAATGCCCCTTGGTATCATAATTTTAGAGTGCAAAAGGCATACGCGACTTGGATTGTTCTTATCTATGTGTATACACGACTTCTCGTCATAAAGACTGTGCATATACTTATCCTGAATGTATACGCGGGTTTCCTTCATAAAAGTAGCGTATATATTGCATTAATATGTGGTTTGACTTCATAAAATATGCATATACATTGTGGCATATTATATTTATCATTTCTCTGGCACATACTAGAATTCCTTTCTCTGTCATATTTGAACTGAATTGTAGATACATCATTTTTACATCTTTAACAAATAGGTTTCTATCAAAAGGAAACTCGTCAAGAGGTTTCCATCAAGTACATTACATCAAGTAGGTTTCCATCAAGGACAACATATTGCATCATATTTCCAACAAGTTTAACGAGCCCGAAGAAGAGAGCTCGAGGTTTTTTGGTTTAACGAGCGCGAAAAATACCATAAAAATAATGCTCGTCGCTTCTTTGTGTAAGTTTAATGAGCTTGAAGAAGAGAACTCGATGTTTTTCAGATTAACGAGCAAGAAAAATACCATAAAAAGAATGCTTGACACTTCTTCATGTAAGTTTCAACAGGAAAAAGAAGAGAACTAGAGGTTTTTTGGATTAACAAGCGAGAAAAATACCATAAAAATAATGCTCGAAATTTCTTGATCTCTTTCTCATCAATAGAAGGATCTATGTCAGGATTTTTTTCGTAAGACCAGGTAAAGACATCGCAGACTTTCGTAAAAAGGTATGTGAAGCATGTAATTTCCTCTGGATTGCAATCGGCTCCAATCTGAATTTTTTCAACGATATCCATTTTGAATTAGATATCTATTACCATAGTCTTGGAAATATTGCCCATGTTCCCTTTCGAATCGATAGTTTGAACAGTCGTGTAAGCGAAGGGAATGATCTTAGGTGGGTCAAAATATGGTATTTCAGTAGTGATCATGTCTGAATCGAACACCAAAGTGTGATGATGGAACTCTCCCCAAGGTCATTCTCCTAGAGACATGATCTCTCGAATAGATTCATCCATAGGCAGGACTTCATCGAGGAGAACCTTATAATGAACCGTGATAGGCGAGAGGGTCGTACTATTGGTCAAAACCAAAGCAGTGGAGGGTTCATATGTTGTTTGGATGGCTTGATAAGCCAACTCTTTTGGTGATAGAGGCATCTAATATATGTAGGAATCAATCTCTGAAGGCACTGGTAGGATCCATGGATCAATAGAGCCATCTGAAATGGTTGATATCATTGAAATAATAAGTGGAACCTCAGGCATAGGGAGAGGAAAGCAACCCATCAGGGAATATGCCTTCATAAGGCTGGTACTGACATTGACGCACGAGTCAGGAATGCCTCCTAATAAGGCTACAATGCTACTTGGTAACGTGGAATAATCAGGGGCACAAAAGGATAACTGATCAACTATGACTATTTTCCCATAAAATGGAAAGAGGATGAGTTGGAAAAACCAAAGAGACAATGGCAGTCATTGCATAAGACCAACTGTGACCTAGCAACAGATCATAGTCGAGATGACGTTCTATGACTTCCATGTCCACTGTTATCATTTTCTCACTAAGCGAAATGGAAAATCTAGCAAGGTAGCATTTTGGGAGGAAAGTGTGGCCATGGAAAGCTCTAAGGGAATTTGACAGCGAAGACAAAGTAGGAGAACCCAAAGAAAACTAGCATGCAGTTGACATAACGTAGGTCGAAGCACCTTCGCCTATGACAGTGCAACGGATTGGTCTCCCTTTCGACACAATTTGTACCTTGAACACAAGTTGGTATAGGAGGAGAGATTTTGATTTCTCGATGTTAAATATGGCTAGTGTAGAATCGTAGGGGTCAATTCCACCAATGGTTGAAAGTAGAGATTTCCTTTGCACTAGGCATGTTTGTAATACTTCAAGTGCAGACATGGCTAATGGTGGTTGTGCCAAATCTTCTACAACATTGTAGTTTTGGGCAGCATGTACAATGGTGTTATGAGTAGTCCATCGAAGTGTCCCTTTTGGGGCATGAAACTCTGGGTCAATAGTAGGCCTTTTGATATGCAAATCATTGGGAAACAATGGATTCAAACTTGTACCAGGTTCCTGAGCATCAATGATAGGATTTCCATAGAGTTTGTCGCAAATTTTGAGTTCAACACTTTCTACGCCATAACTAGTAGATGATCCTTCACCGAAAGGATGGGTACCACCGTTGCCGCTTTGCGGGGGTTGTGGTGGATTTGCAACCATGTGTTGTTGTTGTTATTTTGGATTAGGGAAGGGATTATGAACGATGGAAGGTGTCCTCCCAGAGTCCTTGTTCACGATAAAATCTGTGGATTCCTGCAGCCGAGGACATTTGCATGTCAAGTGGTCCTCTGCACAGATTCTGTAAGGAAATTTCATGGGTTTCTCCTTTCCTTTTTCGTTCTTAGCAACATTTTTCTGATTGGGATTATTCTGTGTATCGGATTGGTCTTCAGAAGAAGAGGTATTTTTCTTCTTCTTCTTGTTCCTACCGCTAAGTTTTTTTGTAAACTGCACAAAATTTACCTCAACGATAGGAAGAGTAGTCGATTGGTTAGGGGCGGTGACAGCCGAATATGGCTGGGAGGTTTTCCCACTAAGCTATTTTATGGCTACACCGGAGATTGCACCAACGAAGCTGTTGGCGTGCGCTCTGGGTTTTTTAGTAGCGGGAGGATTCGGATTACCAGGGGCATGGCAGAGTAAATCATACAGCGTGCCAAATTTTGAATAGATTAGATCTAAATGTTGTGCATGATGGATGGATTGGTCTTTTTTGACCGCACCAGACAGGAAAATGTATTTAGCTAGGGGTGATAAGAGTCACTTACAAAACTAGTTGGATAAGAGATGATTCGATATTGGCACTTTGATGAGCCTCCTCCTACATCTCCATTCGTGAATGTGATCAGAGATGTTGGTGGCAGTGTCTTGGCACAACGAGGTTAAAATTTTCGTGCTAGTTTCATATCTAATAGGTAATTGGAAGTTCTTAAGAAATTCCATAGCTAAGGCACCAAAAGTGTTGAAAACCCCATGTGGTAACTCAATGTACTATTTGGCAGCGTTGCCTATGAGAGTACGAGGGAAGAATCGAAGTTGGATACTATCATCCACCATGGAGTTAAAAACATACCATAGATGAAAGGTGGTGACATGCATAGCCGAATCGTCCCCTTGTTTCCCACCAAATTTAGGGATTTTAGACCGAATATTGTGCGGTACTGGAGGCCAGAGTGAGTTGTGGTTGATGGGATCATTGGTCAGTTTGTAGATTTTGTGGATGTCTAGAGCTGCCATAAATGGAAGTTGCGTGTTTGCCCCCAGATCTAGCTAAGGAAGTATTAGCTGACCATTCAGATCGTAGGGTCCACTCATCAATGTGTTACCAATGGGATAAGTAGGACTTTGTTGATAAAAGTTCCTTGTGGGTGGGGGTGTAGGGGTGTATGGTTGCTGCTTGTAGGGTATGCTGTATTGAGGGGCAAACTATTGGTTTCCCCCAGTGTAAAATTTACCTCCTTGCCAAATTGACTTTGGGGTTGGTTTTCCCATATGGACGTGATAGAGTTAGCCAAATGCATACTACTATTCACATAGTTAAGCATCAACATAGACCCTACACGAGGTATTTGACCACTCAAATAAATAGTGTTAATATAGGTTGTCCTACTTGTCTGAAATACTGTAGGGGTACCAAAGTGCCCCCCGACATATATGTGTTGGTGACACTACCCCCCTGGCATGGTTTCTAAGGGGTTTGAACTCAGTAAAGGGTTCCAACCTAAAGGGTTGCTAAAAGGAACCAAAGTAGCCATGCTAGTAGGAAAGGAAACCATGGGTCCCGACGCAATCACAATAGGATCAATACCCGAAGGGTTCGAAGGTCCGCTAACAGTTGTGATCACCAGATTGCTGGGACCAGGTATAACCTAGCTATTGGGGTTGCCAATGATTGGCATAGAACTGAAAATCAATGAGGAAGATGGTGGTGGACCAGAGTTGGTTACCATCGGCATCAACCCCAACACTCTTACCGATGAAATAAGTAACCGCGTTGTTACCTACTTTTTTTTGGTAGCATAAAAAGCACCCGATTTTGGAAAGTGGTGATGCAGAATCACCCTTTTTTTTGTGCACATTTTTGACACTCTAATATTTTTATTTAAGAAGTATGGATATTTGTTTTAAAATGTTAGTGATTTCCATGCTAATTTTGAAACGTATTGATGTAGCATAATTTTTTTTTTTTTAGAGCGGTGATTTTCATGCTAATTTTGAAACGTATTGATGCAGCATCAACATTTTTTTTTTTAGAGTGGTGATTTTCATGTTGGTAATAAAACACAAAACTTAGATAAAAAATATATATATAAAAACAATAAAAAAAACCAATAAAAAAGTAAAAAAAAAACAAAAAACAAAATTAACTCGTAAAAATAAAAAATTTAAACAAAAATAAATTAAAAAAAAAAAAAAATATTCGAAAATTATATCAAAAGAAATGACAAAATTTGAAAAAAAAACAAATAATTCAAAGAAAAAAAACAAAAATTAACCAAAAAAAAAAAAAAAGCCATCAAAAACATTTTCTTCTAAGTTATTAAAAAAAATCCATATAATTAAAAAAAAAAAATTAAATAGAAAATTTTTAAAAAAATTAAAATTACAAAATTAAAATTTAGATAAAAAAAAATAAAATACAAAAAAAGAAAATATTAAATTTAAAAATTTAAATTAAAAAAATAATAATAAGAAGAAGAAAAAAAATACAAATTTTAAAATTAACAAAAAAACAAATTGAAAAAAAAAACAAACAAAATTTAAAATTGCAAAAGAAAATTAAAATAAAAAAAATTGTCATTAAAAAACAAAAAAAATGAAAAAACCCACGTGCAAATAATTAAAAAACAAATATCCATAAATTTACTGTTTTTTTTAAATGAAACAATTTATAAATTTTAAAAATGAAAAACTAAATAAACTAAAAGATTTAAAAATTAAATTAAATTAAATTAAAATTTAATAAATTTAATAAATAAATTTTAAATTTTAAAAAATAATTAATCTTAAATCTTAAATTTAAAAAGAAAATTTAAAAAAAAATTAAAACAAATTAAATTGAAAATAAAAAATTTGATTTAAAAAAAACAATTTTAAATTTTTTGAATTTAAAAAAAAAAAATTAAAAAAAATCAAATTAAAAAAAAAAATATTAAAAATTTAAAAAATTAAAAAAAAAAAGATTTTTTTGATAGTGGTGGTGCCACAAATCGGCCTCCCGCCCAAGTGGCAGCAGAGGCCGGTCGCTTGGAGGGCAGGGACGCTATATGGAACCACTAATTGTCGAAAGCCCGGCCCGAGCCCTCATGCTTAACAGGCGAGGCAGGTCAGGATTGCAACTCTGCCAGGCGGGAGGGCGATTCCCCGGGATAAGCCCTTCGCCCGAAAGCGGGAGGCGTTCCGGGTCGCCCTCCCTAGCGGGAGAAGCCGTTCTGGAATTTCAGCCGCGCCATGAGAGGCGGGTTCATTCACGCCCACAGTGACGGGGCAATTCCCAAATGGCTATCCGCCGCAGGGAGGAAGCGATTAAAGATAAGCCCTCTCACCGCGGGAGGAAAATTAGGAATCGCCCTCGCCTGGGCGTGGGGAATGCCTCGCCCATGAGGCGGTCAGGCTCGCCCTCTATAGTAGCGGGAGAGGCGAGGCCAGGAATGCCCTCACTGTGTTTGCAGCACAGCCTCACTGCCCATAATGGCCTCCCGCCACTTGGGCGGGAGGCCGATTGGGGACGCCACCACGATCAAAAAATTCTTTTTTTATTTTAATTTTTTTAATTTTTAATATTTTTTTATTTTAGTTTGATTTTTTTTTTTTTTTTTTTTAAATTCAAAAAATTTAAAATTACTTTTTTTTTAATTTAATTTTTATATTTGAAATTTAATTTGTTTTATTTTATTTTTATTTTTATTTTTATTTTTATTTTATTTTATTCATTTTTTTTGTTTTAAATTTTTTTTTTTCTAAATTTTGTTAATAATTTTTATTAAATTTTGTATTTTTTTTTATTTAATTGATTTTTTTTTCATATTTTTTTTTATTATTAAATTTTATGTTTAGTTTTTTCATTTAATTTTTTAAAATTTAAGAAATTTTGTATTTTTTTTTAATTTATTTGAATTTAATATTTTTTTTAATTTTTTAATTTTTTTATTATTATTTTTTTAATTACATAAAAATTTTATATTTTTTTTATTTCGGTTAAAATTATGTATTTAAAATTAGATTTTTTTTTTTTAATTAAACTTAATATTTTCAAATTAATTTGTTTTTTATTTTATTTTTTATTTGATATATTTTTTTCAATTTTTCATTTTTAATTGATTTTTAAAGTTTTTTAACTTTTTATTTTAACAATGTTTTTTTTTTCTCTTTATATTTAAAATTTATTTTTTATTTCAAAATTTATTTGTTTATTCATTTATTTATTAAAATTTAATATTTTTCTTTTTTAAATTTAATTTCTTATTTTAATATTAACATTTTTTTTTTAATTTAATAAAATCTAATATATATTTTTTTCATTTAAGTTCATGTATATATATTTTATTTTTTATAATTTAAATTTAATTTATTTTTTAAGATTTATTTGTTTTTTTAATATATATTTTTTTAAATTTAATATTTTTATTGTATTTTATTTTTCATTTTTTATTTTTAATTAAATTTTCAAATTTTTACTTTTAATTTAAATAATGTATTTATTTATTTTTTATTTTTTTTAAAGTTTTAAATTTATTAAAATTTAATATAATTCTTTAAATTTAATTTTTTATTTTAAAATTAACCTTTTTTTTCTAAATTTAATAAACATTTTCTTTTTCTTTTTTAAATTTAATTTCTATATTTTATTTTTTATAATTTCTTTCTTTTTTTAACTTGTTTTTTTTTTTAATTTAATGTTTTTATTTTGTTTTTTATTTTTATTTTTTTATTTCTATATATTTTGAAATTTTAATCTTTAAAATTTTTTTTATTTTTTTATTTTTTTTCCTTAAATTTTAGGTTTTTTTTTAATGTTTGAATTAAAATTTTTATTGTGTTTTTATTTTTATTTTTTTATTCCTATATATTTTTAAATTTTATGCTTTAAAATGTTTTTATTTTTTAAATTTATTTTTTTCTTCAATTTTAGGTTTTTTTTAATGTTTGAATTTAAAAAATTAAAAAATGTTATTTCTATCTTTAAAAATGTCAAAAATATGACACAATTTTTTTTTTTTTGTTATTCTAGCATCAACTGGTTTTGTCTTGAGGGTGCTTTTTCAATCCTTTTTTCAAGAAACAATTTTGTTTTTAGCATAATTTTATAAAATGTTGAAATTTGACCTTCAAAAAAAACCAAGTGCGTTCTTGAATATACTTTTTTTGTTTTTGGGGTGTTTTTTCATGTTTTTTGAGTTTTTCTAGGCTAGAGTTCTCGTTTTGAGGTCAGGTTATCAATTTCATTGGTAACAATGTTCCCCATGGGCGTCGGTTATGAAACGGGCGTTGGTGCAACCGAAGACATATCTTGGCGTGTGGTAACCTAAACTAAAACTAACCCCGAAAGGTTAGTGAGAGGAGGATTGTAAGGAGGTATGACTCCTTCCATAAAAGGATCCTCTAGAAACTTCATATGATACGGGGTTATGTGAAAATTAGGGGTTTTCACTGGAGATTGCTCTTCCAAAGAAGGCACTGGCTCACTGAGACTCGACTCCTCTTGTGGTGTCAACAGAGGGATACCTCACTATCGTCGAGACAGAAAACGAATGTCAAAGTATTCCATGGTGACCTGTTTACTTTCATCAAATTTTAATATTTTTTGATGTATTATAAAGTCTCAGATATCGTAACCACACACCTAAAAAAGAAAAAAGAAAAAAAAAAGACTTCTAAAATCAATCAACAAGTAACCAGAATAGGGTGGCCCTATCTGAGTACTATCATTTCATGGAGATGAAACCTAGTATCAAAATAGCATACAAAGAGGGTTGGTTGTAAATACATCTACGGTTACTCTAGAGCTTCGCCCAAACCTCAACCAATAGGTGTAAGAACTCTCGTGAAAACAAGTACCCTCCCAAACACTGAAGACTGAGTAGATTCATCTATTTTAGGTACCAAGGCATCCTACCCTAGTCACCTTCTGTAAGTACCTAAAAATTCTGGCAACTAAAGATACCTCAAATCAAAGACATCATCAGGGGGGTCACGGTCACAGACAACACACTATATGGAGAGAACACCTAGATCCCTGATCTAGTTTCAACATCCCTAAAGGGAACCCCAATATATAGCATGCTCACTGAATGAAATCGAAGGTGGGATACCTTCTCATGCACTGTGGTGTTGTCTTGTGCTTAACTCCTGTGGTAGTGCAGTGGTCCTGATAATATGAGTGTAGTAGGATTTCACTTTTTAATGACTCTAGTTTCAAGTTTTGAGATCTTGGGTGATTTTCTCACTTCTCCTACCCCAAGATCGTAGCATGAACTATTGTTTGTGTGAGCTCAGAAAAATTTATGTGATTGATTTTATTATCGCCTGATTCTTAGTGTACTTGATTATTAGTCTTGCGGAGGGGGAGTGGACGTATGAAATGTGATGAGACTCTGGCTCAAAAACCTTGTAGAAACATGCTCTAAATATTCTATTAAATGAAGAGTTCATTCTACATGGAGAGATTATTTCAACATCTGTGCACCAAACATTCAAATAACACAGTTGAAATCTAAAAATTTAGGCATCTATCTATCTTCTCTTAACATATTTTTAACCAAATTTTTTTATAATTAATTCAGCTAAGTTCAGAAAACTTAAAAAAAAATATTATTTAAAAAGTAGATGCTACTAACATTAAATTTTTAAACAAGAACTAAATATAAAAATGCTAATTGGTAATCAAGCACAGGGATCCAACAAAAGAAGCTAATCTAGTAGCCAATAACTCCACATCCAAACGGAAACAAAACAAGGGTGTAAACAATAGATTTTGGTTGGGTAACGCTAGCAAGCAGAGGCTATAGAGCGTTAATGATGAGACTAATGCACTGTATCTAACCATAAATGGCACTATAATGCACTGGAACACTCTCAGAGGGAGCTTTACTCAAGGTAAAGTTGTACAGATGGCTAAGAAGGGTCTAATCTAGACTCTATGAGCTTTTGAGATGATTACTAAGCATATAAACTGGTCAGAGGGATATGTGAACAGAGGAAAGGAGGTAAATCCATAGGAACAATCTGGAAAATTTGGGTTTAATCCCGAGTGGAGTCATCATTTCTACTATAAGGTAATATGCTTGGGTGGTGGTTATTGGGTATCCCTCCTAGGGCTTTTCGGTGCCCGAGGCAGACTGTAAGATAAGTTGTAAAGTTCCAAAGGTACTGCATGCATGTTCATACTAATATATAATTGACAAAGCAAGTTTTGGAATTATTACCTCTTTTTGGACGGAAGATTCTATGAAGAACACCAAGAGGCAGAGTACAAGTCCTTCTTCATTGGCTCCAAATCCAGATCCTGCAATCAATCAAAGCACCTGTGTAATATTCACAAAAATATAGCTTTCTATCAATCAAACTAGCATATAAAAACATTAAACAATGAATATCTAATCCACTCATATCATGCGACATAGAAGATTGAACAACAGTCATGACACTGATGCATTGAGTGGAAACAACAGACATAATTCTATTGATTTATGAAAAGGAGGATTACAACCGTCAGCTGCACCAAGCCCTCCTCAATATTCCAATTCCTCTCTCTCTTTCTCTATCTCCGAGTGTGATGATGCTCAAGACAGAAATTTTTCAATGAACTTTGCTGATCTTTAAGCCTCACACTACCACAATGAAATTCTACTCCACATATAATTAAACGTTCGACCATAGATGAAGAGCCCATAGCTCCAATTTATAGGAGATGGAGACGACAAAACTTGCCAAATATTTCAACCAGTTCAAATCGGGAAAGATCTAGATGTTTCCTCACTTTTATTTGTTTTTTTACATCCATAGGAGTCCAGTTGTGTTTAGAAAGGCCTAATAAAAGGTTTTTGCCATTTAGTTTCTATTTTGAACTGACTCTTTCTGAGAAAAATATGGAAATGCCAGTCAGTTTTCCACGAGATATTTCCCTTTTCACATTCAAACATGGATAATGTTGCACCTTGGGCAAGGTAGAGCATTACCCTAGGCATTAATGCTCCCTTTGCATGGCTCAGGTGCATTATAACTCTACCTTGATGTTTCCATGGTACATTACCTTGGCAAAAATGGGTCTTGCCCAGGTCATTTTGTTCCTTCCAAGTTTCTTTCTCCTATGAGTTGATGTGGAGGTCATTTTTCCTATGACACTCCTTCTCCTTTCAAAACTATGCCAAAAGAAAAATCAGTTGAGATTAAGTTCAAGAAAATGAGCAGGAAGTGGAAGAGGTTGAGAAAAATGATAAAATATCTGAGGAAATAGTTGAAATAAGAAAACAAGGATCGAAACCATTAGAATAAATTGGCTAACATGGGACCCAAACAAATTTTGTTGCCCAAATGGTAGAGACTGCTGAAATTTCTATACAAACTAACCTAATGGACAAAGTTGAAGCCTCTATACATAAAAATTTAATAGACATCAATGAAGCTATTGTACAGACTAAGTTAATAAATAAGGTTGAGGCCTCAGTACAAACGGAGTTGGTACTCAATGTCAAAGCCTCTGTGAAGACTAATTTGGAACTTACAGAAGATAAGGGGACTCAAACAGAAGTGACACCTGCCTACACTCCCCTAGTATAAAAAGGAACCAATCAGAGGTTGTACAACGAATTAATTCAAGTCCAACACAAATTGTCCTAGTGTGGAAAGGAAGTAGTTCCTATTATCACTTAGAAAAAATGAAACATCATTTGACAAAGTCCTATAGGTTCATGTGTCAAAGGCAGATTCATAGAATTCATTTTTTGTTACTTGGTTAAGGAAAATTTTAAATTTTTCTTATTATCTTATCTTAAAGTCCAAAACTAACCCTCATTCAAATCCTTTCATGTCACATCAATCATGATTTTCTGACATTTTTCATTTCCCATGTTTATAGCATCGAAAGAGTCATTTTAGCCAAGAAACCCTACTTTGGTAGTGAAATACACAGAGAAAACACACTTTTCCTACGAAACTACTAATAATTCCGTAGCAAAGCTACCTAGAAATAAACTAGGTATGCTACGAAAGTAAGGATTCCTGTCTTTCTTTTCAAAATAGCTGTTAGGTGTCATTAAATGATTGAAAGGCATAGGTTAGATGCCATTCAAGTCAGTTGGGGTTAAGATCAGGGTATAATGGTCATGGCTGAAGTCATCATCACCATTTGTATGAGTCATCATTATGCTATGAGTTGTCATCGAACATCAAAATCTTTCCAAATTGAGTCATTTTTCATTCTCAATTCCCTCTTTGTGTGTTATTGAGATCTCGAGAATTATTTCACTAAGCCCAGATTGTGTCTGGTATTTTCAAAGGTTTGCAGGTATCACTGATCAAGCAAGGCAGAGAAGACATTAAAGAACCATGGCTGGAAAGAGAAAGACCAACTAAGGTGGCCACTGTCTCAGATATGAGCCATCAGATATGAACCTAATAAATGAAAACCCAACAGCTGCAGAAGTTTTCAGAAGAACATGGTGTTTGCAATTTTGTGAAAGATTGCAAGGATGCCATGTACAGGTTTCTATGGAATTTACCCTAAATTTCAATGGAACGGCTACAAAAGTGGGAATGCTAAATCTCACTATAACACTAGAGACCATTGCAGCAACAACAAGGATTCCACAAGGACAAGAAATATGGTTCAAAGGTTTCAAATTCAACATGGAGGAATGTAAAGAATTTATCAAGCCAGAAAATAGTGAGTTTGACCTTACAAATGCCATTCCAAGGAGCTGAATGAAATATAATTTCTCAAAGCTATTATTTATCATTCAGAAATATTTCACTTGTGAAGGGAGATATCATAAATTTTATTCTTACCACTTCAAGCTTCTTCTACATTTTGTTGGTAATATATCTCTTAATATACCTTTTTATTTACATAGAAGCTTACCAAAAATGGCAAATAAAATTCAAGCTAAATCTGAAGGAATTGAAACCTCACTTTTTCATCATGGTTTAATAAAATTTCTAGTTTTAGATGAGCTACAAAGACTAGGTAGAGACTGGTCTTCTTTTTTGTTTGTTAGTGGTTTATAAATGGATATGATTACCCCTAAAATAACTCCTAAACCTAACGGTATACCATCACCTTTAGTGGCAGAACAAAGTGAACCAGTAGGGGCAGAGCAAAGTGAACTAGTAATGATGGAAATAGAGTAGTTGCAGAGACTTGATACACCTAATGTTTCACCTTCAAAACAAAAGTAAACAATGAGAAAACCTGCAAAACAAGAGCCAAATGTGAGTAAACATGGAACCAAAAGGATTACAAGGAGCCAATCACTGGCTAAAGTAAATTTAGAAGACATAATACATGCTATTGGCATTGAGGAGACTCCTATAGTCCAGGCTAAGGATATAGATGAGGGTGGAAAGAAGATCAAGAAAGCCAAATCAGTAAAGAAGTTAGATTTTGAAGGTGAGGATGCAGGTTTTATGTTTCAAGCTAGGAAACCCATGACAAGACATGGTAGAAAACTCTTGGCAATCAGTAATGAATTTTTTCCATCCATTGACACTATCCAGCCACCACAAAGCATTATTGACATTTCATCTCCTGCCGAATAAAATCGAGTCATCAAGAAAAAGAGAGGAGAGGAAAAAATTATTTCAAAAAGAGATGAGATCCTTGAGGAACAGTTGAAGTTAGCAAATCATGAAATATAAATCATGAAGAAGGAGGCAAGGAAACATAATGTTCAGAAGGTGCAATTTGAGAAGATGAAAGAGGTTTGGGAAGAGCAGGTTGACAGTGTATCAAAGACCCTAGATAACACACAACAATTAATCAAATGGTCTACACCATTAATGAAAGAAGTGAATCATGTCAGAAAAGTGAACCTGCACTTTAAATGTAGTAACAGAAAGTTGAAGAACCAAGTTAAATACCTCCAATATCAGTTAGAATTGATCCATGAGGAGTTGGAGAAGAAGGGTCTAAAGATGACTGTCGTTGAGGAACCCATAGCTCAACTCATCATCAATGAAGAAAAAACACCTCAAGACTCTTAATTTAGTTGGTTTATGGGCGGAAACGTGAAGCTCAGTTACACTTTTGTGAGAATCGGGGGCCGAAAATTTTTATCGGCAATAGTTCGGCCGAACATTTTATAAAGTTTGGCCGAATTATTTAATAGTTCGACCGAACTTCGTTATCAAGTTCGGCCGAACTCCTGATTCCGTTTAGATTGACGACACACTGACGACGTGGGAAAACAGAATTTTCATCAGAGATGGGAAAACCGGCGACAAGAGTTCAGCCGAACTTCTAGCAAAAGTTCGGCCGAACTATTGTTTATAAATAAATCGCCTGCGATGTCGGATTGTTTACCAGTTTGATTGTTCCCGCATTGTTTGCGACTATGTGCTGCTCTGTTCGCGCGTCCCACCTCCCGGCCGAGACTGTTTGCTGCTCGTTTTGTCGGATATCGGGTATGGTTATTGAACATAAATATTCTCGTTTTGCACAGAAATTTTTAGTAGGAATGAAAAGGGAATTAAAGCAATTTGTGTTTCAGTATTTTGTGTAATGCTCTTTTTTAATCTGTTCATTTTTGCATTGTATTTTACTGATTTATTTCTTGTTCTTCTGCATATAAAACACTTGAATAAACCTTTAAAAAAAAATATTTGTTAATCACTTTTTTCTATTATTCTTTTACGTTTGCAAGAGTTTGTATGCAAAAAGCAGTTTACATAGAAAGAGATAAACCTGTGGATAACCAGATTCTATCTTTTACCCTATTCTTGGATAAAAACATGTTGTTCATAATAACATTGCAGAAGACTGCTGCTATATCCATTTAGTGATCCAGCAAGAAACCATTCAGAAGAAAATACTACACATAAGAGATGTATCTATGGTTCACGGAGCCAATCTTAGCCCAGACAGTCTAAGAACCATATGGATGCACCAAAAAATGAAAAATACAGAACATAATAAACTGTAAAGTAGCACCGCCCAGGTAAGAGTCTTTTAACAACTATGTGTCATGTCCAGCCTGCTATAGCACTCCATCAGGCGAGAATACCAAGCAGTAAATCCGAAGTTTCGCAGCCACCATCACAAAAAAATGTTGTGAAAGCGCACACCAAGAGAAAACAAACCAAAAATTTTAGCTGTCATATCTGCTAAGAAGTTCCAGCCCACTGCAAACAAACCATCGAGTCTGCATCCCCAGGTAAAAAACAGAGATGTAATCACATCCCTCTTCACCCAAACTGTTGTGGAAAAAACACATCATGAGTTTGCGTTCTGTTGGCAATTACTTGTCAGGCCAACAAAAGGATCATGTAGCCTCTTAATCAAATAAGGAAGGATGAAAATATTCAGTGATATTTCCATCCTGAATAAAGTTTGCTTATTTTCATAGGATACGCCTATCTTTATTTTTCTGAGAGTAGAGTTCTAATGATTATTTAGAGGAAAGTTTAAATGCCTTCCTAAAATTACTGCCAAGACCATGAAATCACATAATTCATGTCAGTTCGAACAAAGAGTTACACTTATTGTATAATTGTGGCATTCTTGGATGTAATATATACTAGATTTTTCTGCCCCTTAAACTCTACACTTTACAAAATTTACAAAATCTCTTCATTAGTTGCAGACAGTTTTTTTCAATGTACGCCCAAGTAGGTCAACCATTTTTTTTTCAATTAAAAACATGCTCTTAAATGAGTCTATACTGAGGATTGGCTTAGTATCAGCAAAATCTCTCTTGCCTTCAGGCTGAGAGGCAAGTAGAATTTCTTCCCCAAGCAGTTCACAATGCTCAAAATTTGTTCTTGCTAAACTGTCATTAGTATTTCATGCTAAGCACAGGTTTCAACATCCACTTAGAAATCAGAGAAAAATCCCAAATTCACATCTAGCTCCTTTTCTTAGTAAACACAAAGGAAGATCACTAATTCCAAGACCATGACATTGATATGTATCTTCTTCTCTCGCTACACAGATGAAAGTATGTATTTAGCATATTCTTCGCCTTTGCATTGGTTTCATATTTCTTTCCAAAAACAACCTTCAACCCCTGCTTTGACAATTCATGTACAACAATATTCTTTTCATGATATATATGTTGATAAGTAATACCTGCAAAAACAATTTTTAAATTCTCAATTCTGCAAAGCCAATCTGAAACCTCATTATTTCAACCTCCTTATTTGCACATTCATATTCAACAGTTTTTTATGAACAAATGACACCAATTGTGTCATGAGTAATTCTGTCAAATTTAATGTATGCATTGTATGTTCTGAAGATTCCAATGTAATGGATGCATTGTATGTATTTTTTGCTTGTATATTTTTTTTTAGTTTGTCATAGTAATGTCATATAGTGTATGAAGTTTTAAATTGTTTTTAAATTATTTTTATTATGTGTTGTATGTGATTTTGATTGAAAATGTTTTTTTTTTAATTTATTAATTAAAAAAAAATTATTAGAAAAATTATTGCTTTAAGCCTTAGAATTTACAATCAAAATTAGAAAATGTATTTTTATCTAAACTATTTATGAAAAGTTTAATATTGTTTGATCTTCTCTACCATGTCCTTTTTACATATATCTAGAGTAATATGATTTGTACAGTTTTTGGTTTTTTGTAACATTTTACTACCATAATCAAAATCTATAGAAATAATAATCTAACAAATTATAATTTCTTGAAATGGAGCTTGCCAACTCAAATATAGTATCGCAAATCCCTAGCTAAGTTAGATGAGGAGGCTATGTATTATATATGGTCTTGAATGAGCATTTGGACTCTTTAGATATATATCTAAAGAGTCCAAAAGCTCATTCAAGACCATATGTAATACATGGACTCCTCATCTAATATATAAAACTTTAATCCATGTGCTTAACCTTAACATTGACACAAATGCAATTTACAATTTTACTCACTGCTTTATGATAGAAAAATATGTGGATGAATATTGCCCACATATCCAAAGTCAAAAGGGATAGATTAAAAATGGATTCGCTCCGGTCATCTATAAAAGATAAATTAAAGAGGCATGACATATTAGTAATGCAAATTAGATATCCGTACCAATTATGTTCATATAAGACAACAAATAGATGATTCAATAAAATGTCACATAGAATTCATTTATCTCATGGGCCTTCAACTTAATTTTTAAATTATATATCTAGCATTACATTAAGCTATAGGAGATAAATCAAAGAAGCATTTGAATGTAAATTAAACGTGTGTATTAATTATGTCCTTTAGTTTAATAAATAGATAATAATTTGCAAATGTCATATCTAAGCTATATTTCATCTAAGTAGCTTTCAATTTAAACTTATATCTAATGTTAAATTATATAAAAGAATAACTGTATCCAAACTTTAAAAAAAAATATTTAGAACTTTAGTATATAAAATGTGACATATAATTTTGATAGAGAGCCACACAAAATTCCAAATTCATACCTTAACAAAATTGTTAGATCCTTTTAAAGAAAATGTGTCATATAATCAACTTTCATCGAAATATATGATATTTACTCAACCCAATTTTATGAAAAATAGTATACCATTTTTTACATTTCACATAATACAAATAGATAAATATTACTTAAGTATTGTTATAAAGATTTAACTACCCATAGAGAGATGGCCAAGTGATTGAGACAGGGCATCACCACAATAAAAAACCAAGTACAAATTGTAGTAATCCTAGAATCATGCTTTACATAAGGTAAAATTGGGGAACTCATGACTTGTACTATAGATAAAAAACATTTACCCGTACCAAAAAATATATGATAAGAATTGACAAACTACATAAGTTTAAGCTTAAGGGTATATAATCCTTCTTGCCTTCCATATAATTAATGAAAATGATTGTTCCAAGTCTCATGTTGCTTCTCATGTTATTTTATAAACCTTGAGTGGAAAGAAAATAGGAGGGAAGAAATGTAAGAAATATAAAATATAATGAAACACAATGTAAGAAATAGAGAATATAATGAAACATGCACATACATATATCTCTAGACAATCAATACAATTATTTTCCTATGAATCCTTATGGGAGACAAGAAACCCTAAAAAGTAATGATACTCTAGACTCTTGTTTCCCTAGGAAATCCTTATCGGAGAAAAAGAACACAAAAATGTAAACATGCTCTACTGTCTCTTTTCTGGTATGGAAAATATGTGAGTACAAAGAAAGAGTTAATCTCTCTAGAGTTAGCTAAGACTTTTAGCGTGTAAGGTTGCTATAAAAACTTAACTTCATACATTTTTCTCTCTAACTTCACACTCCTAGTTGTATTTTCAACTATGGAACAAAATAAAATAACACAAAATGGAACTCTTATTCCTCCTAGTGGCCAAGTATTTAACATAGCGTGATAGCCAATTAGGTGTAAGATATGACTCTGTCAACCATTAACGAGGTTTGTGATTTTAGACCTTTTAGAGTATTGTTAAAATTCCACATGTAGCTAGCTTTCCATGCATGATTAATGGGGCTAAAATTTCATTCTCTCGTACCATGACCTGGTCAACATGATAGGTCAACTTACTAAAGGCATAAATTTTGAATGAACTTCATTTGATGTTTTTCTTGCACCATTGGATATGTCTTTAAGTGTAGAATAATGGTCAAGATTTTGTCACAAGGGATAATCGTTTGACCCCCAGAAATGTCATTTAATACCTCAAAATGACTCCAAAAGGTTTTAGACCCCAATTCTCCTCCCACCATTAAAATGACCCTACAAGTTGATTCTTTCAGTTTTTTCACTCTATAAGCATCAAAATATAATATGACAAATAATATAATTATCCAATCTTATAATATTATATAATCTTATAATATTTGAAACCTAAGGTCTTCCCCATACCAAAGTATGTTCTTTTAAAACATGTTTTCTTGGTGATATGGGTGATTTAGAAATGATTGGGAGAGCGAAATTCCTCATTTAATATGTACAATATGTTTGGTTCATGCCACTAAACCAAGAATTTTAAATTCAACTAACTTTTAATATAACCAACTAAATCCTGCAAAAAAAGAATAAAACAATTTATGTTAGGGTTGTGGATTCAGGCATTGAAATAACACACCATGACATTTCAAATTTAAAAATGATGGTTTGAGTCCTAGGTAGCTTAGAATCCTATTTGTTTTCAAAATAAGGATGCACTCCCATTTGATTCTCATGATTAGGTTGTAATCATGAGGCTCTCGCTCGAGAGAGGACCTTCCCAAAATCTTGTGACGTCTTGTCACAAAAAAAACCATCAAACTGAAAACACATCATGCAAGAAACATGGCTCGATGACATATCATTTTTCTCCTTCAAAGAAAAAAAAAATCACATCATGTGAATATCTCCATGTACTCTTACATATTGGTGTACAAAACCATCAACCAAACACAAGTCGACAAAACATGCCTCTGCAAACAACTGACTCTCAAGTCAAATAATAGAGCACATGTACAAATTTCCTTCCTATATTCTTTATCAACCTCTTCTAGTGATTCTTGAAAGGTGGATACTTAAATCCTTCCTAAAAATTTGAGCTCTAAAATGAGAAGACATACAAGGTCATTTTAAGTCATTCTTCTATCTAATTATAAAAACCAAGTGAATATTTCTACATATTGATTTATGTCCCATAAACTGTACAATATATGTGGAGTTGCCTCGCCCTAAGCGAGATGTTTAACAAACATAATAATAGAGAAACAATTAGTGACATCACCAAAAGATGTAGCCTCTTCAAGGTATCATATCCTCTCATCAAGGTCAAGAATCTATTCACCAAAAATGTCCTATGGAAATGATGGTGTAAGAAACAAAACTAGACAAAAACCTTCAGTGAGAACAACAAAATCTAAAACCTCTTCAAGGTCTTGAATCTTCTCGTCAAGTTAAATTACATGTCTTGATCAAGTCCAACAATAAAGAAACATTCAGTGACAACACCAAAATCTACAACTTCTTCAACATCTTCTAAACCATCTTCAAAGTCAATATTGTGTGCATCAAATTCCTCAGCAAGGTCATCAACAGAGTCATCAAAACTAATATTTCAAACTTCAATGCAAAAAATAAGTCGAAAGAATTCAATTTCTCCTCCAAAACCTTCTTCTCTAAGCAAAGCTAACATGATGTCGTCGAGAAATTCAGTAATTCCACGAAGAAATTCTATCAAAGTTAAAAAAAATTCTTTTCATCCATATTTAATGCCTACTTTTTCATGTGGAACACCTCCAAATTTAAGGACCACAATGGCATAAAATATGTAACTTTACCTAATAGGTGTAGACCTAGAACCCCCAAATTTGCATGACATGTACAATTGAGGATCTTATATGGTAAGCAGTGTGAGAAGAGAGTCATGGTCACTGAGTTGAGCAAGAGAAATATTTTGGTATGACAACATTACTTGTGATAGGTCTAGCTAGCAGGCTACCAAATTACATGGTAATGGCATTAAAAATGTGAAAATTCCCATTTCACTTGGAAATAAGATGGTAGATAAAGGTATAGATGAAAGCAGATATCCATTTATGTTAAAGAACTCAAATAGTTCTATCAATTCCACCTTGCAACTCTAGGAGACATTGAATTAAATTTCATCTCAAGACAGGGCTTTCAGAGGACACTCTCAAGGCCAACCTTCATTATGGCTTTGAAACAACCTTGCGTAGGGAAAGAGACACATTCCCATGTCTGAGCATGAAAACGTTCTTTGATATTGTTAATGCCTCTAGTGTTTACTTCTACAAGTTCTATAGGCAGAGTCTGTAAAGGGCCAGGTAGCCTCTGGATCTCATCTTTTATGAAAGGTGACATATCTAGTAAATTTCCCTACATTCAATCTTTGGAATGGATCTAAATAGAAGTTCTTCATTTTAATATCTGTAAAACACAATAAATTTAAGGTAAACTATGTACATGTGTCATTTCTCCCACAAACTAAAGTGTATAAGTAGTAAATTGTATACCAAGTGTGCTCCCACCATGTAAAGCGCAATTTGGTGAACTTATCATTTTTATAATATATTTTTCGATTAAATTTAGTTTCACACACGATCAATTATTGCTTTGAAAGTTGTGTTCTACATAATTTGTGTACACTAAATTACAAATTGATTTTTTGAAATCTATTTTGTGTAAATGTCGATCAATAGATATATATCATGGAGGATGAACGACGAAGATCAGCCGAATCCCATATGGAGGTTCAGGGATCGGGGGATGTTCATGTTATTTAAATATAATCTTAAATATCCATACATGTGTGTACATATGGAATTGATTTTTTTATTAACTTTGTGAGTTAAATTAGTTTTTAATAGGTTTCATATTTTAATTTTTAGGAGGTAAGAGGAGAAGGGTTTCTACTCCATCCATGGAGCATGGCCAAGGTTCAACTGATTGAGGTATGAGTGGTAGCAGGTTGCGGGAAGGGGGTCATACTTATTCCACCAAAGGCCAATCAACGGCTGCTGGTTATCAACAGGGTCACTGTGGGTCTGGTTCTTAGCAGCGTCATTCTGGGTCTGGTTCTCAGGAGGGTCATGTTGGAGAAGATGTTAACCAACAACATCAAGGTTGCCATCAATTTCAATATTTTTTCATTAAATTTGTACAAATTTTTTTACGCGTGTTTTTTCTAATATACGAAATTTTATATATATTGATGCAGAGGCCGAAAATGTTCGAGCTAGTGGTCAAAATAGATGCAGGGAAGCTCGCTACATTCAAGAAGAAGGTTGTCAACCCAGCACAACTTATCTGGCTGAGATTACTGATATACCATGGGAAACCAACATGATGGAATGCACCTTACAAAGGTGTGAAAGCCTTCATGCAAAATTGCAAAGAGATCTCATGGCTTTGTCTCTACATGCTGAGAGTAGACAAAGCCTTGAAATAGTTACACATTCATTGGGTGAAATGGTAATTTGTACAGAAATTTGGGGCCAACAACTGATTCATTTGTAGAACTGATGAGAAAGTGAAAAGAAACAGTGATAGGTCCTGATAAATGGCAAGACATAAAAAAAAAAGTTACAAGAGCAAAGGCCAAGTCAATGTTTAATTATAAAGAAGGGCCAAAAAGAAATGTTGAAGGTGCAGTAGTTCAGGCACCCAGACAAAGATGGTTATTTTTATGATCGACATCTTGCAGCCTTTGGAAGGCTTCCATGGAACGATGAGGTTCCTGTTTATTTTGCATAAATGTTTTATGAAGAATTTTTTTTGGGTATGAAACCCAAATACAATGACCTTCCTTCAGAACTTTTTGGCCCAGGGAGAGGTCGATTATATCAACGTAAGGGCGCTAAGCGAGATGTTGAGTTGCCTTGCCCTGAGCCGCCATTGGTGAGTCGACCATTTCGAGTCGAAACTCTACAATCAGAGATGGATGCGACTTCTCAAATAAGTCGAGAAGCAAGGGATGTTATGATCGACAATGTTCATAGCGGATTGAGTGGAGTCGATATTTGTTTAAATCGACAAAGAGAACGTGAAAATGCACGTGCCAATTTTGTTTATCATACAGATGAGGAGATTTACAACATGAATGTTGAAGATCTCCGAACATATGCAATAAATTGTCACAATGGTCTACAAGACCTAATTTTTCATGAGGAAGAGGGCACCGGAATGGTATGTGTTAGTGACCTGAGGGTTTGAAATTATTTTTACATATACATGTGTACAATTTGTAATAAATACATGTGTATGTACATGTATACATTTATTTGTATGTGTACATTAATCTAAAAAAAATGTATGATTATATGTTAAAATACCATTTGCAGTTCTCAGGCATGATGCGTGATGAAAATGTTAATATTACATTCGGGACCTCTGGTTCAAACGATGCAGATTGGTCTTACCATCATGATATGTTGGCACATGTTAGTGTTTTTTAAGTGACTCTAAAATAAATAATTGTTGCCACACATGTACATGTATGTATATATATATATATATATATATATATATATATAATTTGATAAAATGTTTTAACATGTACCGATTCCGTCTAATGTTTTTGGGATGGCGGTACCTTCTTCTTCCTTAGGAGATGTACCTTCTACTTCATTGGGAGATGAGCCACAATTATGGACAATTTTTCACAAGTTTAAAAGTTATGTTTAAAAGTTCTATATATATATATATATTCTAACTCAAAAAGTTCCATTAAAAATTGAGATATATATATATATATATAGAGAGAGAGAGAGAGAGATCTATATTTTGAGTTATTTAAATTTTTTTGAATTTAGGTTCCTATAGAAGATTTCTTTAATCCACAGACTCTAGTGACGGAGATAGGAACATCCACAGCATTTGAACAAGTTGTCTTTAGTTCCTTTTTTTAATATTATTGAAAATAAGTTTATATATGTACACATGCATTTTCATTTGAAATTTTTTAATTTATATAAATTATTTATATATTTATTTATATTTATATTTATATTTAACTGTACATGTATATTGTACAGTTTACCACTGCAGATGTTCTTAGGGGAGAACTTGTTCATCAAATGGAGAGGGAACCTTACGAGGTATTGCATGATTTTTTTGTTATATTTTGTTTTTTACATGAAGTTCTAGATATATATATATATTCTCATTCATTTTTAAAACTTAAAATTTTAATGTTCAAGTACATGTGCATTGTGTATGTACGTTTCCTATTCACAGGATAGGGCACGGACTGAGACCCTAGTAGGGAAGACGCTAGATCCTCCATTTGATGGACATGATTTACAGTAGATTTGATTTCAAAATTTAGATGGTTTTAAAATTTGTTAAACTTGATACAGTTTGATACTTGTGAGATTTACAATTTTTGGACATATTTTATTACATTGGTATTATATAATTTGTTTTATTTAATTTTTGGATGGTTTTAGTACTTTTGGCATGTGAATGTGAAGTAATGTTGTCATCTGAACTACATTTGGCATGTGATATTTAATGCTAAATGTTTTTGTTGGATAGTTGAATTATAATTGGCATGGCATGTGAAGTTTGTAAAACTCAAGTTTTGGATGGTTTCAATCTACATTTTGCATGTGATATTTAATGAACTTTAAATGTTTAATGTTTTAATGTTGCACAATATATAATCAAAAGGGTTTTAAAACTTAAATTTTTGGATGGTTTCAATCTACAACTTAAAGTTTTGGATGGTTTCAACCTACATTTTCACATGTGGTAAATTGAAATGTTACTTGTAACAAGACAATCCCAATTGATTTCATTGTATATGTTGATTTCTGATTTGATATAATTTCATGTATGATGATACATTACTTGTAAAGTCATTGGATTAATAGTGTTCATTTATTTCAGTGTAAGCGCAAAAAATTATTGACAATGTAGAACGAGTTTTGTGTTATAATAATTAAACCTAATAATATTGGAGAGCAAGAGAGACAAGGTATGGTGTTTACTACAAGAGTTCGAGCTAAATATTTAAATGGTTTATGATTTATGATTTTTACTTTCTTTTTAATATACTCGATACGGAAAGATGACAAAACTAATAAGGGTGACAATAAGAATAGAAGAAGAAAATAGTTTAAGATTGATCACAATAAATGCTATTTGTAATTGATTACATTCTAATTATTCACATTCTATCATTCAATATTATTACATTGTCACTTTGCATTCAAAAATTTTATTTGATCATTTTCCATTATTAAAGTTATTCTACAATCTTTATCATCTCAACAAATTGAGGTAACTAAGAAAATTTAAAATTAAAATGACTTGATAAATCTCAAACATATTTAGCATATTTAAAATGGTTATATTAATATTAGATGTATTTACATATAATTGATAAAATTAATCATATGTTCCTCATATTATCGATAGTTTTTCCTTGGTTGCACCCGACTGAAACCAACCTACATCCATCTTAACTACGGATCTATCAAGCGCCGAGAGGGATCAAATCTCTCGAGGTGCAAACCTTTCCTCAAGTTTTGCACTCAAAAAATAGGTTTGCACCTCTAGATATTTGATCCCTCTCGATGCTTGATAGATCCATAGTTATGATAGATCTAGGAAAATAACTTTCTAAAAATAAGTAAGGGAAAAGCAACATAGGGAACAATTAGGAGTAGATTTAGTGCATAAGGAACAATTAGGAGTAAATTTAGGAACATGTGATAGTTGGGTGAGATAAAATCATATTTTAATAAAATAATGGGAATTTGTAGGAGAGACAAATAGTGGATATGACATGTCTTTTGGTGAATAATCAAATTTATGGTATTAAACAATTAATTATTTTTGTATGCGAAAACAATATTCACACCTAATCCTCACCTAAAAGACTAAATTAAACACATTATTATTAAGGGGACGACGAGCTTTCTAGGTTTTGAGCTCCCCATTGTTAGATGAGTGTCGTAATGGCATTCCATGTATTTTTGTGAGAACTTATGATATTGTGATATTCTAATTACAAAATAGTGATCTTGAGTACATGATGGATAATGTAGTAGATAGGAACTTTTTGATAAGGGGAGATTAGGGATGTGACCAAATTCCTATCAGTGAAAAAAAATTTCTTCACCTTCCTATAACTCCATTTTAGCTTTCGGGGCCAAAGGTAAGAAGAGTACCTTGGAATTTCTTGGGTGAAAAACCAAGTAGGTCGCCAAATTTGGTCTAGTGCATTGGAATTCATTAAATAATTGTGTTGGGTATGTGTTATATTCTTTCCACGACTAAGCACGCCCGGGGGGGCGATAGCCCCCCCTTTGCGCTGGGCGCAACGGGGGGGTCACAGGGGGCCGGTAGCACCCCCTGTCGGGGTCCGGGTCAGGGCCCCGGTGAAAATGTTTGGTCCTTAATTTCCGGCGGGTAGTCCGCGTCCATGGTTTTGTGCATGGTTTTGCACACGGTATTGGGGTACGATGGTTTTCGGCCCCTAGTATTTTTGTAGATCCGGTAAAGGGAACTACGGTTATGTTCTAATCCAGGGTTTATGGATTGGGGTTTATGTATGCTTTGGCATGTATATATATGTGTGTTGTAACACTAAAAGGAATATAATGAAAAATCAAGCTGGTCATCCCGATTTGGGATCCAGGGGAAAATATCTGTGTTTATCTGTTTTATGTTTTATGCTCTCGCTATTTTCTATTTTCTGTTATAAGATTCGTGTGTAGATAATTTATGTTCAGGGTTAAAACCTACATTTGGTATCAGAGCTATTTCGGCTTCAAGGGGATGCCTTTGCTGCTGAGGGTTTTTTGCTTGGGACTGAGGTAGACCCTATTTAGTGGGAGATCTGCAGGATCGATTCTTGCTGTGAAAGAAGATGGCGAGTGGCAGGAAGATAGAGATCGAGAAATTTAATGGTCAGAGTTTTGAGTTGTGGAAGCTCAAGATGGAGGATCTGCTTGTGGATAAAGATCAGTGGATTACGGTAGATCCAGGTACTAAACCAATGGCAATGTCAGATGAAGACTGGAAGAAACTGGATCGGAAGGCTAAGAGCACAGTACGGTTGTGTGTCTGAGATTCAGTATTGTTGAATGTATCTAGGGAAGCTACGACGAAGACCTTGTGGGACAAGCTAGGGACTTTGTATCAATATAAGTCTCTGGTGAGTAAGTTGTTCCTGCGGAAAAAGTTGTATAACCTGAGGATGAAGGATGGAGACTCGGTGACAGAGCATCTGAACGCCTTCAATACTGTGGTAAGTCAGTTGTCGTTTGTTGATATTAAAATCTCAGATGAAGATAAGTGCATCAGTTTGTTGTGCTCTCTACCAGACTCGTGGGACAGTCTGGTTATTGCAATAGGTAGCAATACAACTACCTTGAACTTTGATGATATTGTCTTAGCCTTGCTGTCGGAGGAAATGAGACGGAGAAATATGGAGGGTCAGAATGGAGATGCCTTATCTGTACGAGGAAGGTCCCAGAACAGAAACAAGAATAAGGCTTCGAGTGGGAGATCTAAATCTAGAGGGAGATCTAAATCTCCTGGAAAGTTTGTAAAGGTGTGCTGGAAATGCGGAAAGGAAGGACACTACAAAAAGGAATGCAGATCTAAAGCTCCTGAGAAAGGAAAGGGATCTGATGAAGCTCCTTCTGTAGAGGCAAAAACCACCTCAGATGAAGGTGGGGATGTGTATTTAGCTTCTTCTTCAAATACACATTTAGATCATGAGTCATGGCTGATTGACTCAGGTGCATCCTTTCACTTCACTCCCCATAGGGAGTGGTTCTGTGAGTATGAGAAATATGATGGTGGTGATGTCTTCCTAGGGGATGATAGGAAGGCCAGAATCATCGGACGTGGAAAGGTCAAGCTAAAGATGCAAGGTGGAAGGATTAGAACACTTCCTAGTGTTCTGCATATTCCTGCATTGGCCAGAAATCTGATTTTTGTAAGAAAGATGGATGATGCAGGTGTAAAAACAGTGTTCGAGAAAGATTCCTGCAAGATGGTTCGGGGAGCACTGGTATTAATGCGGGGAGTTCGGACTGGAAATCTGTACAAGCTACAAGGTAGCACAGTTGTTGATGGGTGTAATAGTTCTGTGGTTCCTAAAAGTGGGACGGAAAGCCTAGCTATGTCTGGAGAAAAGACCATGCTATGGCATCAAAGGCTTGGACATATTGGAGAGAAGGGCCTTCGGATACTACATAGAAATGGTATGGTAGAAGGTATGTCTAATTTCTCTCTGGATTTCGATTTCTGTGAACATTGTGTATATGTGAAGCAGAATCGGGTGAGTTTTCCCTCTGGTGCTAAGAGGGCAAAAAAGATATTAGAACTTGTGCACAGTGATGTGTTTGGGCCTGTGTCAGTTCCGTCACTGGGAAAGTCTGTGTACTATGTTTCATTCATAGATGACTTCTCAAGGAATACATGGATTTATTTCTTGAGGAAGAAATCTAAAGTCTTTGACAAATTTAAAGAATTTAAGGCTCTGGTGGAAAACCAGATAGAGAAGAAGATAAAGGTGCTGAGGACAGATAATGGTGGGGAGTTCTACAAGAAGGAATTTGAAGAGTTCTGTAAGAAGTGTGGTATAGCACGACAGAAGACTACTCCATACACACCGAAGCAAAATGGAGTTGCAAAAAGAATGAACAGAACACTGATGGAAAAGGCAAGAAGCATGCTCAGTGGTACCGGGTTAGGACAAGAATTCTGGGCAGAGGCAGTGAAGACTGCATGCTATCTGGTTAATAGATCACCTTCATCAGTGTTGGAGGATAAGACCCCACATTAGGTATGGAATGGTAATAAACCTTCTCTTTCACATCTAGGGGTATTTGGATGTGATGCATATGTACATGTTACAAAGGAGAAAAGGACCAAGTTGGATAATAAATCTGAAACGTGCATCTTTATTGGGTATAAGGATGGTTTAAAGGGTTACAAGCTTTGGAACCCAGAAACAAGGAAGGTTGTGTACAACCGAGATGTGGTGTTTAGAGAAGTGAAATATGTTGTTAAACATGAATTCCTACCAAAGGAACCTGAGAAGATAGAGTTTGAGCTAAAGGAGGATGAATCAGACTCTACAACAGAAGAAGACTCAGAAGATGAAGAGCCACAAACTCCAACTTTGAGAAGATCAGTTCGGGAATGAAGGCAACTAGAAAGGTATATTCCATCTTCTTTCTATTCAGGTTTTGCCTTAACTATAACTGATGATGAACCCAGAACTGTCAGGGAGGCAGTAGATTTAGAGGATGGAAAAATATGGAAGGAGGCCATGGTTGATAAAATGGCATCCTTGCACAAAAATGATGCATGGGATTTGGTGGAGTTGCCGGCTAGAAGGAACCCCATTGGGAGAAAATGGGTGTTTAAGAAGAAGATGAATGTAGAAGGCAAGGTGGAGAAATAAAAAGCTCGGTTGGTAGCGAAAGGTTATTCCCAGGTGTCGAGAATTGATTTTGGTGATATTTTTTCTCCTGTTGCCAAGGTTACTTCTATTAGATTACTTTTATTTGTTGCTGCTGCATTTGATTTTGAGATAGAACAGATGGATGTGAAGACAACATTTCTTCACGGGGATCTAGAAGAGGAGATCTACATGAAGCAACTTGAAGGCTTTATGGTGAAGGGTAAGAAAGAACTGGTATGCAGGTTGAAGAAGTCTCTGTATGGGTTAAAACAATTACCAAGGATGTGGTATCAGAAATTTGATACCTATATACGGGGACTTGGCTTCACCAGAAGCAAGGAGGATCACTGTGTTTATTTTAAATTAATTGGTGACCGTGTTATTTATTTGGTCTTGTATGTGGATGATATGTTGTTGATTGGAAATGACAAAGAAATTATCCAAGATTTGAAGACCCAACCGTTCTCCAAATTCGACATGAAGGATCTTGGTGCTGCAAACTATATTTTGGGCATGGAAATTAAGAGAGATCGGGAAAAGAGGAAGCTCTGGTTAAACCAGAGGAAGTATGTCGAGACTATATTACAGAGGTTCAATATGCAGGATAGTAAACCGGTGAATGTTCCTATTCCTGTAGGTGTAAAGCTGTCTGCTGAACAGTGTCCCAAGACACAAGAAGAAGAGGAGGATATGTCCCGTGTTCCATATGTAAGTGCAGTGGGTAGCCTGATGTATGCAATGGTCTGTACTAGACTAGACATTGCACATGCAGTGGGAGTATTGAGTAGGTTTATGTCAAACCCAGGGAAGGAGCATTGGACAGCAGTGAAGCGGGTTTTCAGATATTTACGTGGCACTAGTGATTATGGCTTGTGCTACCAGGGAAGACCAAGATTGGAAAGAATGTTGGACATTCGTGGTTTTGTTGATGCAGATTGGGCTGGAGATCTGGACCAAAGAAGATCTACAAGTGGGTATGTGTTTAGCCTATTTGGAGGCGCAGTCAGTTGGATGAGTAAAAGACAGTCCGTAGTGGCTCTTTCAACTACAGAGGCAGAATACATAACAGCCACTCATGCAAGCAAGGAAGCAGTTTGGTTGCAGAGATTGTGTTCAAGTATGGGGTTGGTACAGCAAGCTATAAGGATAGACTTTGATAGCCAAAGTGCAATTTTCTTGGCTAAGAACCCTTCTTATCATTCAAAGACAAAGCACATTGATGTTGAATATCACTTTGTTAGAGATATGGTTGAGGCTAAAATGGTGTTGCTGGTAAAGGTGGACATTTTGAAGAATGTTGCAGATGCATTGACAAAGTCTGTGAGCACTCAGAAGTTCTCTTGGTGTAGAGAAACAACGGGTGTTGAAGAATTGGGCCAATGACTAAGCCCTCCTGTGGCCCCCCGTGGAAAGAAAACAACAAGTGGGAGAATGTTGGGTATGTGTTATATTCTTTCCATGACTAAGCACGTGCGGGGGGGTAAGATCGGGGGTGATATCCCCCCCTTTGCACTGGGCACAACGGGGGGGTCACAGGGGGGGCGGTAGCCCCCTTTGTAGGAGTTCGGGCCAGCGCCCTGGCGAAAATTTTTGGTCCTTAATTTCCGGTGGGTAGTCCGCGTCCATGGTTTTGTGCATGGTTCTGCACATGGTATTGGGGTACGATGGTTTTCGGCCCCTGGTATTTTTGTAGATCCAGTCAAGGGAACTACGGTTATGTTCTAATCCAGGGTTTATGGATTGGGGTTTATGTATGCTTCGGCATGTATATATATGTGTTTTGTAACAATAAAAGGAATATAATGAAAAATCAAGCTGGTCGTCCCGATTTGGGATCTAGGGGAAAATCTCTGTGTTTATCTGTTTTATGTTTTATGCTCTCGCTATTGTTTATTTTCTATTATAAGATTCGTGTGTAGATAATTTCTGTTCAGGGTTAAAACCTACAAATTGGTCATTGAAGATGCTTCAAGATAGGAGTGAGCATCGTCACCAACCTACATTGAATATTTTACACTCCCTAGGGTGAATGATACTTTAAATTTATTGACAGTCTAAGACTTTCAAATTTTTCCGAATGCCAAATGATCTTACAAAGCTAGTATTTATAATATCCTAGTAGGTAATTCGGTGACAAATTTTACCGGAAACTTGAAACAAAGAGAATCTATCCTTTTCTAGGACATCATGTAAGATGCCTGCCATAAACAATAAAATTGTACTTAAAAGCTGAGATTCGGGCAAGTGGGGACAACCACTTGTTATCTCATCCCTTGGAGGCTAGGCCATATGGGGACCAAATCTGACCTTACAAAATAAAGTGAAATAATTTGTACCATAGGGTCGGAAAACATATACAGGAACAATTAATTTCATTCTAGAATATATATATATATATATCCAATACATATAACATTTTTCATCAATGCACATGTATAGTAAAACTACTTTTAGTTGATACTAGAGCACGTGCTTGTACCCAAACAATTTGTAACATGTGCAAACCACAAATAACATAAGCAACTCAATTTTTAGCTGAGTACTGGAAGTTCTAAAACATATTTAATCCAAAGATAATAAATTGTTGGACACTTCACTCAAAAAAATTCTAATGGAATTCCATCTTCAATAATCCTTTCATGATCGGATTTTGACATTTTCCATTTCTTAATTTTCGATTTTTTCTTTGATTGAACTTCTATCAACTTTATGCGTGCTGCACACACCAAGTGACTATATTGACAACTTATGGAATCAGGTTCATAGTCTTCAAAGTAAACAAAGTCTCCACTTTGATGAGTTTGTCTAAAAAAATAACCTTTCAGTATAATAGACCCTCTGTCATACTAAAATCCGTGATCATTATAGTCTTGTAATAATTTCATTTTTTGTTCAGTGCAACACATCAAATAATACTTCACATTTTCATCGTTGTCAATAGGTGCAATTACAGCAAAAAAATCTCCTGCACAATAAAATAAATTTAACATTTAATTATGCATATTTAAATTTATTTCTAGATCTTTGTATCATTAGAAAGTAATTCAACTGTTACCTTCTCTAACAAGATTAGAAACTCTATCACCATCGGATGATATTTTAGTTTCCTCTGATTGCATTTCTTCAAATATTGAAATAGACATTTTTCCCTTTGTATTTAGCTCTGTATGTTTCCAATCGTTCACATACATTTTGTTTTCACAAACGTCATTGGATTTTGTGTTGTCTATGCAAACATCACAAAAACAAGAATATTTTCTTTTATCCAATGCAAACACATTTCTGGACAACTTTGTTTGAATTGAATGCAATTTTCGAGTCCCTTTTATTGTTTCAACATCATTTCCAATTGATCTATCTACATCTTCGATTCCAATATGCCAAAAAAACCTTTATATGGAAAATTAGAAAAAGAATTTGTAAATATGATATCAAAATACAATTAAAAATAATCATTGCGTGATAAATGTACAATGTTTAAAATTAGATTTCCAATATAAATTAAATTGAATTTACCTTCGCACTTCTCTTGATGGGTTTTTCTCATGGCTTAGAGCAGCGATGCACCATTGAACAACTTCTTCAACGTTCACAAGTCGGCGTGCAAAGTGGTTCATTTGATATCTTTGAAGTACTCGTTTTATGCATGCTCCTGCACCGTCATGTTCTCCTTTTCCATGGCCAGTCTCAAAAAAATTCCAACAATGTTTAATGCAGGTTTTCTTATGAAGGCAACACAACCAAAAGAATGATTGTGCAGATTTGAATTGACTTGCGCATCCGTCTGACCATATCCAATGTTCATTGAATGTTATTCCACGATTTTTCAATGAATCATAAATTCTTCCAAAACAATGTTGTACAAAACATGTATCATGTGTACAATAGTCACTGATATAAAATTGATATTCTTTAATGATATGTTGATTTTCACTCGTGCTTTCTATATGATCGAAATTTTGTTTAGCATGTCTATATAGAATATGGACAAGCATGGAGACTTGGTCAGAATGATAGTATTCACTCTGAATTTCTTTTTGTGGAACAAATGTGTAGTTTTCTGCAAAATCAATCACTGACAAAATGGTCCCTGGTGGAAAAAATTCACGAGATTTTTTGAATTGCAAGTCTTTCCATCGAGCTGTATGGGGATGCTTGGTTTATTTGTAAATTTCTGCCTCAAACTTTCTCAAAAATTCTATCAGAAAAATTTCGTCTTCGCGTAATTCGATTCTTTTAACACTATTTGCACCTTGAATCAATGTACCGATATATTCATATCTCTTCCATTTCACTTTCATGTTGGACAATGATTGATCATTTATATCAATACGATATTTGTTTTGAAATTTAGTCAAATTTCCACAATCATCCCATTTTTTATCACCAACACATTTCTTTTTGTAAAATAGTTCATCGCTTTCTCTTTCACATATAATTTGAGATATGAATTCATGGATAGTGGAAGGAGGAGGTGAATCCTTCCATAATGTTCTACCAAAATCAAGGAATGTGTCATAATATAACTCAAATTCCACATGATAACGGCAAAAACAAGTGTCGCGTATGGTGATAGGTTTTACATACCATGGTTTTTGTTGAACAAAAGCACTGAGCGAAACATGAATTTGATGATTCTCTTCTTTGAACTTGTTGAATAACTCTATCTGAGTGGTTTCCAAGATATTTTTTTCATGTTCTTCGTACTAATTTCGTGCTATTCTTCTTCGCATCACATGTCTTGTAGTTGGTGAAACACGCGAATTGTTCTTCCAATATTCATATATTATTTTTTTAACATTTTCTCCAAGTCTATCTTTGTATGGTTGCCTACAAATAGCTCTCCAACAAGCGAGTTCATCATTTACATCTATTTACAGTCGAAATTTTCGATGTTTGTGCAGATTTTTTCGCGAGGTTCCCAGTGCTCGTGTCATAGATGTTATCAAACGATTCTCTTGAGTACTTGGTGAAACCATTGCCATCTGTATTCCTCTACGTACATTTGAAACATCTTTATCTCTAGATCTCTTAATTGACTTTATAGCACTACTCATATTTTTTATCACCTCTTCCTTCATTTTTTTATCTTTGGTTGATTTTCGAATACCCAATAGTGTCATCCCTTATTTTAATTTCCTTGATGATAGGAGGCCTTTCAACATTTGAGCCTGCACTGTCACTTGCTCATTTAAGAAATACTTTTCAAAAATGCGGTAGACACGATATTGTATAACATGGTCAGGTTTTTTATCTCCATATGTGTGAGTGTGAACATTTTCTAACATCTCATTATCGATAGTGATTTCATCTGTACATATTCGAAAAAATAGTACATATTCAATAAATCATTAAATTAATAAATATGTCAATAAATATTAGGAAAATTTTAAATATATCAATAGATCATAATATTTACATTTACATACCACTTCAATTTCTGCTTGAGGCTGATTTTCTTCTTCAATATTTTGAGGAGTATGTCTGTCTATTTACATTAAACAAAATATTTTTCAATCTAGTTCATCAAATAAAAATTAAGCTTCACATTTTACATTAGGAAAATTTTAAATATATCAATAGATCATAATATTTACATTTACATACTTGCTTCAATTTCTACTTGAGGTTGATTTTCTTCTTCAATATTTTGAGGAATATCTTTTTCTGTTTACATTAAACAAAACATTTTTCAAACTAGTTCATCAAATAAAAATTAAGCTTCACATTTTACATTGGGAAATTTTTTAAAATATATCAATAGATCATAATATTTACATTTACATACCTGCTTCAATTTCTACTTGAGGTTGATTTTCTTCTTCAATATTTTGAGGAATATCTCTGTGTGTTTACATTAAACAAAATATTTTTCAAACTAGTTCATCAAATAAAAATTAAGCTTCACATTTTACATTAGGGAAATTTTAAATATATATCAATAGATCATAATATTTACATTTACATACCTGCTTCAATTTCTGCTTGAGGTTGATTTTCCTCTTCAATATTTGAGAGGGCTTCTAACTTTCTTTTGCGATATTGTCTAGTCTCTTCTCTACGTGCCTCAGGGTCTCTTTTTCGATCATATTTTCTCGTACAAGTTCTTCTATTTCCCATGATAATAGGGTATGAAGTTCAAAAAATTTCCTTCAAAAAATTAGACAATAACTCAATTACAAAAAATATCAAAAAAGATTTAATTTAAAAAAATTCAGTGTAAATTTTTTGCAAAAAATACATATTCCAATCCAAAACACTTACTTTAAAAAATTTGAGAGAAAATTGTCTTATAAAAATGAAACAAAGCTCAAAAGATTTACTTCAATTCAAAACACGTACATACCTCCAAGAAATGTCTTTTGAATGTACGTCCAAGAAATTTTTTACAATTTTTGCCAAAATCACGCCGCCTCTAAGAAATGTCTTCCAAAAAAATTCTTTAAACCCAAAATTGTAAAATCAACCAAGAAATGCTCTTAAACTCAAACTTTGAAGAAAATTTTTTGAACCCAAACCAAAATATTTGTAAAATGAGAAGAAGTGTGCGAAATGTGCGAAAATTGTGAATCATTTCGCGACAATTTATATTGACACGAAATGTGTTTTAGTAGGGGGCTCCGCAAAACTTTCCGGCCGACGGAGAGTTATACAAGAGTTCGGACGAACTGTTGATCAAAATTTTGGCCTAACTCTTAAGACGTTAGATTTAATGAGCCTTTGGCGGAAAACATAGTTCGGTCAAACTTTGAATAAAAGTTCGGCCAAACTAACATGTCACCAATTACGCAAAAACTAGGCTCTGAATACGGTTCTGCAACTTTGGACTAATTAAACTCCATGAAAGGTTGTTAATTAACTGCCAGAACCAAGACAAGAATTTTCAGAATTTAATCTACTTTCAGGAAATATAACTTTTATGGAATTTCATAAATGTTTATTAATTTTAATTATTTTTCTAATAAAATGGGTGCAAACAATTTCTGAGGGTCATTGTGATTCAGTGAAATCAAAATTTTGTATCTCCCAAAAGACATTGTAAAAAAAATTGAAAAAATTATGGGGCATTACATTTGTCCGTCATCTCTAATGGGTAGCTTTTAGATTTTTAGTTTATAACTTATATGTTAAGAAATTTATTGCGACGCGAAACATATCCAAAATACACATTTTTTCGTATTGGACCAATTCAAAAAATTCTAGTAATTATGATATGCATCCATTGGCTTTGTAAATATGACGAAAACAAGGTAGACTCTGTCTAGATTGTTGTAACACATTTTGTTTTTTCAAAAACACAAATTTTTAATGAATACAACATTGCGTGATAACATGACTTCTTATGAATCCTTTGATTGTTAAGAAACACAAACTCAAAGAAACATTAAGTTGACATATCAAATATGCATAAAAAATTTTCAAAAAATAAGTAATAGAAAGCTAACAAAATTTCTCACAACTTTTATTTTTATCGTAAAATGAAATTCTACACAGAAAAATTGTTATAGTTTGCAGAAAGTTGAAGAACCGAAAAAAATGAAATTTTTTTCTCAAAAAAGGGTTGTTTTGAGAGGTTAATGTCATGTTGAAAACCAAATTTATATAGTTGGAAGGTATATTTTTGAAACGAGGAAAAAATATATAATTTACATATTTTTCCACAGTTTCTTAGCGTTTCACAGGCTTGAAGCTAGGAAAACGCTATGAAAACACCTATAGCTGTATTTTTTCTTACAAAAACACCTTTGGTAGCTTTCAAGGAGAGGAAATGATAGTGAGGATGTGCCAAGTCATGATGAACACAATTGAAGAGTAAAGAATCAGAAATTTTGATTCCAAAGGTCATTTTTTGTATGCTACGAAAGCAGGCTACGAAACTGCCATGCTTTCATAACACGCTATTTTGAAGGTTTTTGAGCAGTTTATGAGCAGTTTTAGACATTTGGAAACTTTCAACAGGTCAAGGGACTTTCCCAGCAATCATCCAAGACTTGAAGGCCATGAAAGGGAGACAACTTATCAATTGAAGGCTTCGCTGAAGATAGGGCCCTATTTTCCTAAAAAATAGGGTTTGTTTCCATATTTTGAGGAGGGTATTTAGGATATCAAGTACTGATAATTTCTATCAAAACCTATTCGAACATGTGAAGCATTAGTTGTTAGATGTGTAATTCTTTTAAGAGATAAGGTAGTTGATGTAATAAGTAGCAGTTTGAGTCTTATTAGGAAAAGGATTGTTTTATAGTGTAACTGTCATTTTATCATTAAAGCACATGTTTCCTATTATGCAAGGCATCATAGGGAAATTTTGATGAATCTAGCCAAGAGGCAGATCATCTCTCATGTAACAAAGTCTATTAAAGGGAAGATATTCAAAATTGTAAAGGGTTGGAGATTGTTTGCACTACTACAACTTTATGTAAATTGGCTGATATCAGTAATACAGAGGACTTTTTCTTAACAGACCTGAGATTCTCATGGATTTTTAGTGCTTTTATGATCCATATTTTTATGTGTACTACTTGCAGTGGATTTCATATTTATTACTCATAATTCATATGTGTATTCTCTAACTTCGTTTATTGACGAAATGGCTATGTTGCTCTATTTTTATGTGTGATTTACCCTTGCTAAAATATCTTACCTACCTCAGCATGTCAAGAGACCTTAACACTGAACCTATTGATTTTTTGACTCCATAAGCCCAATGGTTGCAGACCTGTACTCTTTTCAACCTATACACATCACAATCAAGTTATTTTCCAAATAGAGTTAGCCATCTAGTTTCATCATTATCAAATATCATTAACCTCTTTGAGAGAGCCCTCCCAAACTAAGGAGGTTAAGCTTCAGCCACAAGTTGGTTTGAAACAATTACAGAGAGTTGCTTGATTAGCAGCCAATCAAGTGCAATTTTGTGATAATATTTTGGTGCGTCTTCCAGGAGCCTGAAGATTATACTTTCCCAAAATTTTGAAGATGAAATTATGAAGGTATTAGGATCCTAGAAAGCTATTCTAGGCTACATCTACCTTGGTGACTCCATTCAAACTTCATATGATCAAAGGTGGCCTCGAGAAGGAGATACACGAGGAGTAATCCTAACCCAAATCCACCTACCATTGTGGACAATCCAAACACCATCTCCGGAGGTAGTCAAGGCATTTATGCAATATCAGGTATTCCATTACATACAAAATCCTTGTCCTCTGAAGTTTTAAGAAGTCATGAAGATGAAAAGTTTGATGATAAAATTTAGGAAGTCTTGTTTAGGTCTAAATGCAAAAAGGAATTGACTAAAATTGTCTTAGACCTACATAAAAGAGGTATTGATACCTCAACCTTAGTAACTCAAAAAAATAAATAAAACTTTTGGGAAGCAGTCACTTCAGAGTTATTGTTAGAGAAAGAATCTTTGGATAGGTTGAAGGAACTAGACCCATTTGAAATTTTGTTAAGAAGTGAAACTGGTGTCCATCTTCCTGGTTGGTGTTCAATTTTGAATAAACAAAAAATACCAAACAACCCTCCTCCTAACAGTTCCTCTTACTCTATTGTTGTTGTCCATAAAACTACCACAGTCCCAGACATCATGGCTGGAAATGTGCCACCTCCACCTGCTGCTACACCTGCTAGGTATGCCCCTCTTTTTCTTCCAGTTGTCCTAAATGCTCTTCCTAGCAAATATTTTGCTAAAATCAAAACTTGGGGAAGTGATGAAGAGATTACAGCTGAAGAGAATGTAGATTTGTTCAATGAATTTATAGACAGGGAGGAGGTTGACCATGAGGATGTCAAGATGATATTGTTTTCTCAAAGCTTTACTGGTGAATTCAGGAAGTGGTTCAAAGCCCTCACACCAGGAAGCCTACATAATTGGAATGAATTTGAAGATGGCTTCTTAAGGAAATGGGGAAATAGAACCAAACCTCTACAATCCATCACCAAGTAGAATATTTTGAAGAGAGTTGTTGATGAAACCGTTCAAAACTTTTCAAAAATATTTAACAAATTTTATGACTCCATCCCTGCCCATTTAAAGCCTCCACCAGGAGTAGCTCAGCTGAGATATGTTGAAGCTTTTGATTATGACTTTTCAATCTTGCTAAGAGAAAGATAATTCCCTTCACTTGATGAAATGAAAAATGATACAGTGAAGGTGGAGGTCAATATGATAGCAGAAAAAGGGTACAATATGGGAAAGACTAAGTTGAAAGAAGAAGATAAGCCTTCCACCTCAGATAAAAAATTTTATTCTATAATGAAGACAATGGAAAAACTGATGGATAGGCTTGGCCTTGAGAATTCCTTTGCTCCTCCTGCACAACATGAACCTCAATTTAGAAATCCTTAGTTCACAAGACCTCAAAATTTGCAGAGACCAAGGGAAAACATAAATCATCCACCTGACCCTCAAGTAAGGCCTCCTTTTCAGCAAAACTTAGTTGATGAAGAAGATCAACCTGAAATACAAGAATAATCGATTCATTTCTTAGATGAAAGAATGCCAGGGATGTTTTAACTAAGGAGGAACATGATGAGTCAGATCATGAAGTAAACAAGGGTGAGGAACCATCTAATTATCTTAAAGGGTATCAACATGTAATCTTTGAGATGAAAAAATAGTACAACCTTAGAAACATAAATGTGTCAATTACTTCAAACAAAACACAACCCAGGAAATATGCCCCTAAGACAGCTAAAGTTAGGAAAGATATACAACCTCCTCCTCGTGCTAAAGAGACTGAAAAATCTACTTCTTTTTTTTTTCAGTTTGGAGATTGAGATCTCTAAGATCAAATTCCTAGTACCTTTTAGAGAAATTCTTAAAGTGAATGAATATAGAAGTAAGACTGCAAAAATGTTGAATTCCCAACCAGGAGCTACTGATATCCTAAATGCTCAAGAATATCATCCAGCCATATACTTGGGTCCAAGGTTAGAGGATGAACATAATGAAGAGGTGCCTCCTTTTTATGTCAGTCTTAGTATTCATGAAATGACATTGCATAATGCCATGTTAGGTTTAGGAGCCTCTCATAATCTTATGCCCAAAGTAATCATGGAAAGGATGGGATTGGAAATTACTAGACCATATAAGGATTTGTTTTCCTTTGATTCAAAAAGAGTTCAATGCATTGGTTTAATAAAAGATGTTGTTCTTGGTCTTGCACAAGTCCTTGCCAAGGCAGTGGTAACGGACATCGTGGTAGCAAACATTCCACCTAAATTTGGCATGATGTTATGAAGGTCACGGGTAGCAAAAATCAAAGGTACGATGCAGATGGACCTCACTTAGGCCACCATTCCTATTTTTGGTCAGCAAAGAAGACTATATAGAGAAAAAAATATGGCTTACATGGTAAGTAGTAAAGATAAACCTCAGAACTTTCCAATATATGCTCTTGATATTGAACTAGGATCTATTATTCTTTTCAATGAATTTACTGATGAAGCTAAAGATGAAAAGAAAGCGGAAAATAAGAAAATCAGTGAGGAGAAGGTGGAAGGTTGGTGGTTGTTACACTTTGATGGATCAGCAGGAAGGGCGGGGGTTGGAGCAAGGATTTGGATCACAACTTCAGAAGATGAAAGTAAGTTCTTTTCTTACAAAATGAATTTTTATTGCATAAATAACATGGTTGAGTATTAATCTTTATTTTTGGGCTTATAAATTTTGAAAAGAATGGGTGCCCAAAATATTTTTGTTTGTGGAGATTCTGAATTAGTTATTAATCAAGTTGAGGGTGTATATCAAACTAAGGATGTGATAATGAGGGCATACAGAAATTTGATCATGGAGATGTTATTGAATTTCCAAGAATATTCATTTATTGTGAAGATTAGGGACCAAAACTCAATATTTGACTCCCTAGCTATCTCTACAAGTCTATTTATCATCCCTGCAAATTCCACTGAAAGATAGGAGGTTGAATTTCACCATAGACTTGCTATCCCTGATAACATTATCCATTGGCAAGTTTTTGAGGATGACCAGCAAGTCAAAAAATTTATATAATTGAAGGAAGAGTTTGAAAGTACACAAGTAGATCAGCAAAATATGCTTGCTAAAACAAAGGGAAATTCTGAAGTGTTACAGCTAAAGAATAACTCTATACCCAAAGGTCTCATACCCCTTGAGAAGATTTTTTATTAGAATGATGTGCTCAAGTCTCCTAGGATACAAGCTCATGATGAAGAGGTAGAGAGTTGTAACCTTTGTACAATAGCAATGCCAAAAATGATTAAATTTTCAAAGTTTTTTTTAGTTGACATAAAATAGAAATATATTGAGATGATGAAAAGGTTCATAGATTTTTTTGCATGGATTTATGCTGATTTGAATAAGTATGATCCTACTATCATTCAGCATACCATTCCCATTAAAGAAAATGAAAATCCTTTCAAGCAGAAGCTGAGGAGGATTAATCCACTTCTCATTCGTCTGATTGAGAAGGAAATCAAGAAATGCTTTGATGCCAAAATTATTGTTCCAATAAGATTATCAAAATGGCTTGCAAACTTGGTTCCAGTCAGGAAAAAGAGTGGAGAAATCAAAATCTGCATTGACTTCAAAAGCTTGAATAAAGCCTCTCTGAAGGACAACTACCTTGTCCCAAATATGGACCTGATTTTGCAGAACATTGTTGGTTCCCAAAGGATGTCTATGCTTGATGGTTTTTCAGGGTAAAATCAGATACTTGTGCATCCAGAATATTAGGAGAAAACAACGTTTACCACACCATGGGGTACATTCATGTAGGCAAAAATGCCCTTTGGTCTGATGAATGCAGGACCTAAATTTCAAAGAGAAATGGACATTTCCTTTGTTGAGGAGAAGGATAAGATGGTGGTTGCCTATTTGGATGACATAACAGTATTCTCAAGGAGAGAAGAAGATAACTTGAACCACCTAGAAAATATTCTACTGAAGTGTAGAAGGTTTGGTATTTCTCTCAATCCCACTAAAATATTTTTTGCTCTAACTTCAGGGATGTTACTTGCGCATATTATTTCTAAATATGGGATTAATATTTATCCAAACAGGGTTAATGCAATTCAAAAAGTGGATCTTCCTAGAAGAAGAAATGAAATTCAGTCTTTGCTTGGAAGGGTAAATTTTGTGAGGAGGTTTATTCCTAACTTTGTTGAGATTGTAAAATACATAACAAATATGTTGAAGAAAGGTGCTGACATCAAGTGGACAGCAGAAGCAAAGCACTCATTTTAGGAGATTAAGAAGGCACTCACTCAGGCACCAATGTTGATCAACCCATATTTTTCAAAATAATTTCTAGTTTTTACATTTTCATCAGAAAATACAGTTGCTGGAGTTTTTCTGCAGAAAGGACAAAAAGGTACTGAGCAACCCATTTCATTTTTTAATAGGCCATTAGCTAATTCATATTTGAAGTAAAAACATATTAGAGAAGAAAGCTTATGCCTTGGTCAAGGCCATCAAATATTTCATAATTTACATTATGCATTCTCATGTTATAGCTTTTGTTGCTAATGTTGTCGTGAAAGACATTCTAACTCGAGTTGATGTTGATGGTAATAGAGGGAAATGGATAGATAACTTGTTGTAATATTATATAGAGATAAATCCCACAAAATTGGTCAAAGTTCAAGGCCTAGAAAAGCTAATGGCACAGTCAAAATTTGACTTTCTTGACATGAACTTAATTGCAGAAATTTTAGAATTATCAGATGAAGATGAAGAGCTGATTCCCATTGAAGAAAAGCACATCATTTCAAATTGGTACAAAGACATTGTTTTTGTCTTATGTCATCATAGAGCACCTATTGAGTTCACAAAGTCCAAGGCAAGATTTGTGAAGCTAAAATCTTTGAGGTACTGCATCATTGATAAAAATCTATATTGGAAAGATATAAGTGGTATTATTTTGAATTGTTTGTTGGAAGAGGAGGCTAAAAAAATGATTCAGGAATTTCTCAAAGGAGATTGTGGAGGTTATCATTATTGGAAGGCTACAGAAAATAAGATTCTCAGAGCAAGGTATTATTGGCCTACTATGTTTAAATATGTCTACAAAAATATTGCTCCCTACCATGAATGCCATATTTTTCATGGTAAGAAGAAGCTTGTTCAATTATCCTTGATGCATATCTATGTTGAGGCACCATTTTAGCAGTAGGGATATATTTTATTGGTGAGATTCATTCATCATCTTTAGGTCAGCATCGCTGGATTCTGACAACTACTTATTATTTCACCAAGTGGATTGTAGCAATCCCAATTAAGAAAGAAAATGATTCAATTATCATTTCATTTTTGGAAAATAATATATTGTATAGGTCTAGTTTCCTTATGAATATCATCACTGATAATGAACATACATTAAAACCTAAGAAGTTGATCAGTTTTTGTCATTTTTATCACATTATGCTTGGGCATTCTACTGCATATTATCCACAAGGTAATGGTCTTGTTGAATATTCTAACAAGAGAATTGTGAGTATTATTAAGAAGGTGTTATAGGAAAATAAGAAGTCATGGAATTTCAAGCTAAAGTATACTTTGTGTGCTGATTGAGTGTGCACAAAGAGATCAATTGGAATTTCACCTTATGAGTTAGTATATGGAGCTGAAGCCATTTTTCCTACATCCTTGGGAGTGCCTGTCATGAAGTTTCTGCAAGGATTAGAGGAGGAGCCAAATACAATTCAAAGGAGGATTAGTCATTTGATAGCCTTACAAGAGAAAACGGAGGAAGTATATAATAGTAATCAACAATCTCAAAACAGAATCAAGAAGACATTTGATGGGAAGGTCAAGGAGGAAACCTTTCGAATCCAAGATGTGGTTTTGAAATGGGAGGTCGGGATTGAAGAAAAGGGGAAAAATTGTAAGTTTGAGAACATTTGGAAAGTTCCATTTAGAGTAGCTACATTTCATGGGAACAACACTTACATTCTGCAGGAGATGGATGGACAACCTTGTGCTGGAGGGTATGTCAATGGTTGGTTTTTGAAGCACTATTCCTCTTAAATTATTTTGATCATTCATTCCATTGTATGTATTCCATTTTATATGTTTTTCTCCTAATAGAGATAAGATGATCATCAAGTTTGAGCCTAAGGTGAAGGCCATTAGATTTTGAAGGAAATCTTAGCAACTTTCAGAGTTTTTTTTTCTTTTCAAGAAGATGGATAGCCGCACTGGAACTACAGGTTCTTTGGTATACCATAGGGGCACACCATACTAAGTGGAGCCACTATTATCACTCAAAAAAAATGAAACATCATTTGAAAAAGTCTAAGAGGTTCAAGTGTGGTTCATGTGTTAAAGGTAGAGTCGTAGAATTCATTTTTCATTACTTGGTTAAGGAAAATTTTAAATTTTTCTTATTATCTTATCCTAAAGTCCAAAACTCACCCTCATTCAAATCCTTTCATGTCACATCAGTCATGATTTTCTGAAATTTTTCATTTCCCAAATTTTTAGCACCAAAACAGTCATTTTAGCCAAGAAACCCTACTTTCGTAGCGAAATACACAGAGAAAATACACTTTTCGCTATGAAACTATTAATACTTTGGTAGAAAAACTACCCAGAAATGCATTAGGTATGGTACAGAAGTAAGGATTCCTGTCTATCTTGTCAAAAAAACTGTTAGGTGCTAGTAAATGATTCAAAAGAATAGGTTACATGCCATTCAAGTCAGTTAGGGTTAATATAAAGGTATAATGGTCATGGCTAAAGTCATCATCACCATTTCAAGCATATATGAGTCATGATTATGCTATGAGTTGTCATCGAACTTCAAAATCTTTCCAAATTGAGTCATTTGTCATTCTTCGTTCTCTCTTTCTGTGTTATTGAGCATTGGAGAATTATTTTACTAAGCCCAAGCTGTGGTTGGTATTTTCAAAGGTTTGTAGGTATCACTAGTCAAGTGAGATAGAGAAGAAATTAAAGCACCATGGTTGCAAAGAGAAAGACCAACAAAGGTGGCCACTATCTCAGATATGAGCCATCATATATGAACCTGATAAATGAAGACCCAACAACTGCAGAACTTTTCAGAAGAACAAGGTATTTGCAGTTTTGTCCAAGATTGCAAGGATTCCATGTACAGGTTTGTAAATAATTTTCTATAAATTTTAATGGAACAGCTACAAAAGTGGGAATGCTAAATCTCACTATAACACCAGAGACATTTGCAGTAACAACAGGGATTCCAAGAGGACAAGGAAGATGGTTCAAAGGTTTCAAATTCAACATGGAGGAATGTAAATAATTTATCAAGCCAGAAAATAGTGAGGTTGACCTTACAAATTTCATTCCAAGGAGCTGCATGAAATATAATTTCTCAAAGCTACTGCATATGATTTAGAAATTTTTCACTTGTGAAGGGAGATATCATAAAGTTTATTCTTACCACTTCAAGCTTCTTATACATTTTGTTGGTAAGATATCTATTGATCTACCTTTTTTTTTACACAGAAGCTTATTAAAAATGGAAAATAAAGTTCAAGATAAATCTGAAGGAAGTGCAACCTCACTTTTTCATCAGGGTTTAATAATATTGTTGGTTTTAGATGAGCTACAAAAACTAGGCAGGGATTAGTCTTCTTTTTTTTTTGTTAGTGGTTTTGAAATGGATACCATTACCCCTAAAGGAACTCTTAAACCTAGAGGTATACCATCACCTTTAGTGGCAGAAAAAATTGAACCACTAGGGGTAGAGAAAAGTGAACCAGTAATGATGGAAAGAGAGTAGTTTCAGATACTTGATACACCTAATGTTTCACCTTCAAAGTAAAAGTCAACAATGATCAAGCCTGCAAAACAAGAGCCAGCTGTTAGTAATCATGGCAACAAAAGGATTACAAGGAGCCAAATAGTGGCTAAAGAAAATTTAGAAGACATACTACATGCTATTGATATTGAAGAGACTCCTATAGTCCAGGCTGAGGATATAGATGAGGGTGGAAAGAATATCAAGAAATCCAAATCAACAAAGAAGTTAGAGTTTGAAGGTGAGGATGTAAGTTTTATGTTTCAGGCTAGGAAACCCATGGCAAGACATGCTAGAAAACTCGTGGAAAGAAATAAAGAAGTTCATCCAACCACTAACATTGTCCAACCACCACAAAACCTTATTGACCTTTCATCTTCTGTAGAAGAAGATCCAGTCATCAAGCAAAAGAAAGAAAAGGAGAAAATTATTATAAAAACAGAGTTTGAGGTCCTTGGGGAATAGTTGAAGTTAGCAAATCATGAAATAAAATTCATGAATAAGAATTCAAGGAAACATAATGTTCACAAGGTAGATTTTTAGAATATGAAAGAGGCTTGGTAAGAGTAGGTTGACAGTGTATCAAAGACCCTAGATAACACACATAAATTAATCAAATGGACTATGCCATTAAGGAAAGAAGTGAAGCATGTCAAAAGAGTGAACCTCCACTTGAAATATAGTAATAAAAAGTTGAAGAACCAAGTTAAATACCTCCAAGAGCAGTTATGATTGATCCATGAGGACCTGGAGAAGAAGGGTCTAAAGATGATTGTCGTTGAGGAACCCATAGCTCAACTCATCATCAATGAAGACGAAACACCTCAAGACGCTTAAAATGAGTTGGTTTATATTTTGAGAGGTTAATTTCATGTTGAGAACAAAATTTATACATTTGGAAGGTATATTTTTAAACAAGGCAAAAATCTGGAATTTACATAGTTTTCCCCAGTTCCGTAGCATTTCCTAGGCTTGAAGCTAGGAAAACGCTACGAAAACACCTGTAGCTGTCTTTTTTATTATAAAACCACTTTTGGTAGCTTTCAAGGAGAGGAAATAATAGTGAGGATGTGTTAGGTCATGATGAACACAATGCAAGAGCAAAGAATCAAAAATTTTGATTGCAATGGTCATCTTTTGTACGCTACGAAATTGTCATGCTTTCGTAGAGAGCTGTTTTAAAGGTTTTTTAGCAATTTTATGAGCAGTTTTGTACAAGTGGACACTTTAAACTAGTCAAGGGACTTTTCCAACAATCTTCCATGACTTGAATACCATGAAAGGGAGACATATTATCAGTTGAAGATAGGGCCCTGTTTTCCTAAAAAATAGGGTTTGCTTCCAGATTTTGAGGAGGGTATTTAAGATGTCAAGTAGTGATAATTTCTATCAAAACCTATTTGAAAATGTGAAGCATTAGTTTTCACGTGTGTAATTGTTTTAATAGATAAGGTATTTGATGTAATAAGTAGCAGTTTGAGTCCTATTAGGAAAATGGTTGTTTTATAGTGTAGCTATCATTTTATCATTAAAGAACATGTTTTCCTGTTATGTAAGGTTTCATAGGGAAATTTTGATGAATGTAGCCAAGAGGCAGTTCATCTCTCATGTAAAAAAGTCTATTAAAGGGATTATATTCAAAATTGTAAGGGGTTGGATATTATTTTCACTATTGCAGCTTTATGTAAATTGACTTATATCAGTAATACAATGGACTTTTTCTTGACAGGCCTAAGATTCTCATGGAGCTTTTAGTACTTTTTTGATCTATATTTATATGTGTACTACTTGCAGTGGATTTCATATTTATTACTCATAATTCATATGTGTATGCTCTAACTTCATTTATTTATTAAATGGTTGTGTTTCTCTATGTTTCATGTGTGATTTACCTTTGCTAAAAACTCTTACCTGCCTCTTCTTCCATTTCAAGAGACCTTACCACTAAACCTACTGATTTGTTGACTTCATAAGCCCAATGATTGCAGACCTGTACTCTTTTCAACCTATACACATCATAATCAAGTTATTTTCTAAATAGAGTTAGCCATCTAGTTTCATAATTATCAAATATCATTAACCCCTTTGAGAGAGCCCTCTCAGACTGAAGAGGCTAAGCTTCAGTCACAAGATTGTTTGAAACAGTTACATATATTTTCTTGATTAGCAGCCAATCAAGTGCAATTTTGTGACAAAATTTCCTTTACTGGAACATTAGGCACTCCTGAAGTGGTTTAAATACCTTTTTGTAATTAAGGATGAAACATTTTCTCAACTCAAGGAAGAAAGGAAAAAAGTAAAGAAATCACAGGAGCAAGTGAAACAAGCTAAAGATCAAACCAATATGGTTTGGTCTCTTTACTCAGATGTATTAACTTGTAGGGCACCAGCCACTGATTATGCTCTATTCCTAGTGGAACAGTATTTATTGTTGAAAGTCAAGGATGTCAGGGCAAGGAAGCCCACCACTTTTAAAAGCATTGAGGAATTTGTCCAGTGTTGCAATGAGCAAGATGCGCATGTCTAACATATTTTGTGTGAATTATATTTACACAATTTCTTTCTAGAAGATGACAAGGATAGTAATCCCAACCCCTTGATAGAGGACGTTTGGTTCCAAAACTTCCTATCTTTTGCTAAAAACCAAACTCGGTGGGCTAATGCCTACAACATTTTTCAGAAAAGAGAGCATGGCTTAGACCTATGGGTCAAAGGAGAGCCTACTAAACACATGTACTTGTTTACCCAACATATGAAATTCATGTAGTAGAAGGGAGTGATATCCTAACTGGGGCTGATTCACAAAGATATTGTGCAGAATGGGCGGGCATACTTCCAATACATTTAGGAAGAAGCATTAGCAATAGCTAAAAAGAGATGGCTAGCCTCTATAAATAGTGTGAAGAACAGAGAGCCATTCAATGACTGGAACTTCAAAGCTGTTGACTCTAGGCTCCTTCTCTAAAAAAACCTAATTTTGAACATGGGTCCCACATGGATGGGATGCATATATAGGTGCCCCCTCATCTGGTACCCCCCTGAAGACTATCATCACGATTATGAGTTACTAGAGGGGTGCACCAACACAACATTTTCAAAGATAAAATAGAGGCATGGCTTGATACTTTACAAAGAATAAGTATACCTTGCATAGTATTTAACCCAGATACACCTCAACCATTTTCTTTCATGAGGACCTGCAAAAAGGTAAGTAGGGGAGTATGTTGAGCCAAGAAAAAGGTATGTTTCACCCCATATTTATTACAATTTGTCATGCACTGTTATATATTTTCCCTTCATCTTAGGAATAAATTAGAGGAAAATTATTTAGAAGTTAGGCAGAATGGATTAGTGATAAAAGGAGTGCTTGATAATGTAAAAAATGATTTGTCACTACCTTTATTGATAAAGAAACAAAACACCCAAACCACTGAATGTATGACTGAAATTTAGAAATCAAGGGAGGTGGACGGAATCATATTGGCGCTTATGAATCGACAAAAGGTGGAAAGGTATGGCCATGTTTGGAGCACTCAATCAACAACCACGAAGCATCAGGGTCCTAGAATGAGAAAGATCCGTTACTACTCTTGAATGCACCTTTAAGCTATAAAAGGTCGAAGAATGAAGAAGAAAAAATAGTTCTTGTAATTTAATCTTTCTGTAATTAACGTACTCTAACAGAATCGTCAAGTTTTGTACCAATGTCTTGCTTGATGGATTAATGAATAAATTTGTGTTTTTGGAATAGATAAAGTCTAAGTATTCCTTATCAGTAGGCTTCTCGTGGCTTTGGGCCTAGCCCTGGGGGTTTTTCTGCTACTTCTATGATTTACATTAATTTACAGAATATTTTTTTCTATATTATCCATTGTGTTTCACAATATATTGTCTTAATTGCTCAATTTGGCGCATGAAATGTTATATCTTCCTTTTTACTAGACTAGTTTACCATTCATGTTCTTTTATCTGAATTAAATGCCTTCAGAATTTTAAGTTTAGTTCTTTCAGAGTATCTTTCTTGTGTGTGCTTCAACATGGTGTTTAACATGGTATCAGAGTGGGTGATTGCTGGCCCTGATTCAATTGAGTGAGCGATTTGTGTTTATGGCCTATGCATATCTGCAAAATTGTTGACATTTTTTGCATCACTCAGAGGTTTTTGCAGCAGTGTTTTTCTGGCCATTCAGAAGTGTTTTGAAGAGAAGCAGCATTCAGAAATTGGCAGCATTCAGGCATTGGTTTTGAAGAAAGGCAGCACTGCCCGTCTGAAGGTTGATTTCTTCCTGCAATTTCTGCCTATTAAATTCTGCATTTTGAGCTGTTGGAAAATAGTGTTTAAAGAAGGTTTCTGAAGAATTTTTTGGTTTTTATTAGAAAAATTTTTGTGTTTTCATTGGAAAATTTCTGAGATTTCTGAGTTTTCTGCAAATCTCTAATTCTACAAATTCTCCAATTTTCTGCTGCTATATGGCCCTCTGCATTTTTTGAAGAAAATTTCTGGGTTTTTGAAGAAATATTTCTGAGTTTTTCATTGAAAAATCTCTGCAAATTTTTGGGTTTTACTGCTAAAAGTTTCTAGAGAATTCTGCATTTTTAAAGTCCAATTTTTGCTGCTGAGCTATTGGAAAAAATTTCTGAGTTGTTTCAAGCCTTTCGGCCCTCTCCTCTCTGCTGTTTAAAATTTAAAAAAAAAAAAAAATTAAAAACAAAGAAATTTTTTTTACTGTTCTTGGGCTTTCGGCCTTCCCCACCCCGTGGGCTCCTCCCTCTCGGCACTTGCTATACGCCCTCACTCTGCGATATCCCCACTGCAACCTACGCTAACTCTGTTAACTCCATCCAACGCTCCAAGCTCGCCCCACAGCTTACCTACAGCTCTATTCTCTCCCATATATTTAAACCCTCCTACACCCTACGCCTATCTCCTGCATCTCAACGCACCCTACGTCCCACCAGCCACGGCCTTCCTATTCCCATACGCTGCCACCCCCTTAACTCCACCTCACCACACTCTGCCCTCTATGCAATTACGCCACACACGGCCCCTGCAATCTATGCAATACTCTGGCCCTCACCCTTGCTCCACGGCCTCCACGCTCCCCATCCCGTGCCTCACCCATTTCCCACACTCCGATTCAAACAAAGCTACGCCCCCTCCCCACATCCTTATCACTCCTACCACTTGTTCCTTACGCCCCTCCTTCCCTACACTACCCATCCCTCCCCGGTCCCCCTTGCTTCCCTTTTTTTAATTTAAAAACAAAAAAAAAAAATTATTTAACTCGCCCCTCCATAACAAATACCGCCACCCCTTTTTTAATTCGGCTTTTTTGTTTTTAATCTCCACCCCCACCTTTTAATATCCATACCCCGCCCCCATTATAATACTTTTCCTTTTTAATTTATTTTTTTAATTTAAAAAAATTAAAAATTAAAAATTAAAAAAAATAAAATAAATAAAAAATAAAAAATTCCCTTAGTTTCCCCTCTCCTCCCTAATTTTAATCCCTTTTTCCTTTTGTTAATAAATTATCCTTCCCATATAATTAATCCCCTTCCCTATATTTCGATTTTTAAATTCAAAAAAAAAAACAGCAGAGAGAGAGAAGAAAGAGAGAATATGAATAGCAGAAATGAAGAAAATGGCATGTGAGCAGATGGACTATATTTAGAGAAAATTGCAGATTTGACATTGTGTGATTTGTGGCATATATAAGGGTGATTTTTTGAAGAAATTTTACATGAGAAGACAAGTTTTCCATCATTGAAAACAACTCTTTGAAGAAGAAAATTCAGCTGCCATAAAAATATTCTTACACAAGTGTTTTCAGCTACACATTTACAAATATTTTGCAGAGATATGTATTGAGCTGACATTGTATTTTGAGTGGAATTTCTAGCTCATTCATAGTTGGAATCAGTGAATTTGAGTTGTTGATGTAAGTCATTGTTGATTTTCCTCCATCATTTGAGGAGCACATTTTGTACTTTGAGATTTCCATAGTTGGAAGTTCTCTTGAGTCATTTGTATTTGTTGAATCACATTGTAAACGGGTGCATTTTCGGTTGAAGCCGACACCCTTTCATTTTTGAGCCTAATTTGTTGAAAATGGCTAAAATAAATGAGGCATTAGAGTTGTTGAATAACCTCATTCACTCCAATGTTGACGATATGATAAAAATGAGCAAGGATGCTCTTTGTAACATTCAAAGGTGTTTGCAAGATGCACATGAGAAGATTGAGTTTTTGCAGTTGGAAACTCAGCTTCAACAAGATGAAATTCAGCAAAAGAGTCACCATCTCTGTTCAGAATATTGTGAAGGACTCTCATCAGAAGAAAGAAGATAAAGTTGCAGATGATTCACATTCAGTTCCTTGCACTAGAGCAGATGTACATGCAGATGCAGCAGTTCAACCTGCACTTCTCAAGCCCATCATCAGACCTTGGGAAGAGCTTGTCCACAACAAGCACCGAACTGGTATCAGATATGACAAGGATGTGTCCTTTCATATTCCAGACTACACAAAGCCCATCATATTTCAGAGTGTCAGATTCTTGTATGACAGTTCACCTGCAGCTGTTCCAGATCCTATTCCACGTCCACAACATTAGATTGTAAAATTCCAACACTGTAATCGAGTTGGCCATATGAAAGATCACTGTTTTGATCTTCATCCATGCAAGCACTGTGGTCGGCACACTCATTCTTCAAACAGATGCTTCAGATGCAAGCCTCCTGCAAGAACCAAGATTCATCTTGGATGGATCGCTTCTTGGCAATGGGCATCAGTAGCCAAGAAGATGTTTAAGACGCATGTCAGAACTTGTTCACAGATATTGAGCAAACTTGCAGTTGAGTTTTCACCATCATCTCACCTTGTCCCTGACAGGGGGGAAAATGGTGGTCATATACAAGCTTCGACGGCAGATCAAGTGAGCCTGAGCCACAATCTCTCATTCCATGTTCAGAGTTGTAGCCAGGAGTTCAAGCGAGCCTGAGCCACAATTCGTCATTCCAGATTCAGAGATGTAGCCAGAGACACGGATGCCCATGAGCATGCCCTCGGTTGGTGGATAACCTAAAACCATCATGTTTGGTTGGTGGACAACCTAAAACCACCACATCTAGTAGACCTCCCTTCTTTTAGGTCGAAGGTCTCCCTTTCATATATGAGGAACACTTCCTCTAGTAGAAGCCTTCAGCTTCTTGCCGGCATTGGTTGAGTTCCAGGAAATTCTTCAAGCATTCCAGAGTTGTTGGTAATCCTAAAACCATCACAGGTAGTAGACCTCCCTTCTTTTAGGTTGAAGGTCTCCCTTTTTATGAGGGACAATTCCTCTAGTAGAAGCTTTCATCTTCTTGCCAGTTTTGGAAGAGTTCCGGGAACTGCAACAAGTTTTGCGTTCCAGTGTTTGTGGTCATCCTAAAACCACCTCTTTTTTCCAACATTTCAGAGAGTTTATTCAGCCCAAGTGTTGCCATGTATACTTTGCATATTTGTATTACAACTCTCTTCTTGGACTCACACATACCCCTTCGGATTAAGGGGGGATGTTGGAACACCTAATCCTACATGGGTAGGTGTGGAATGCGAAAAGTCACAATGGAGTCCAAGTGAACTTGGAATATGAAACCAAGAGTCACACCATTGTACTATAAATGTACATCTTTGTATAATGGAAAATAAGAAAGCCTCACGCTTATCCTTCATTGTGTGTTGTTTCTCTTGTGTGTGCATTCTTCTTCCTCATACACCATGTGTGTGCTTCAACATGGTGTTTAACAAGTTCCAACACTATTGTTGTTTAGTTCTACATATATTTTATGTTTTATCATTTCATCATTTGGTGAGAATTTAGTTCATGTTTAATTCAAAAGGATGTTATTCATTGATTAAAGGAGAATTCCATTGCAAAATCTAGAATAATTGATTTTTGTTCAATTTTATTAGAATTGTTATTCAATTCATTAAAGTTGTTGTTCAATTCCTCAGAGTGTGATGTTCAATTGTAGTTTACTCTTTTTAGTCTTAAGTAATTATTTCTGCATAGGCTTAGAATACAGTTATCTCCCTTGAAGAATCAAAAGCATTTCCTAATTCACTTCCAAGTTGATTTGATTGAACTTTGATAATTAGGCCATATTACTGATGACAATTTAGAGTAGTTGTTCCTCGATGCCACTTGCATATACTATGCTTACACTCTTAAAATAATAAGACTTGCCCTGGGTTGATAATTAATGAAAAGCATTGAGATTACCTTTAAACAGTCACCTTTATGACCCAACACCCCACACACATTTTCAAGAAGCTTTGTACAAAGAAATTGCGACTAGTTGTAGTTGATGCCTTTCTCACACTGTCCTTCCAGTGCTATAGCATGTGCAGGGACCAACTTAGGCCTACATTTGTGTGTAATTTTGCAACCTAGCACCAAAGTTCCAAGGTGCACCATAGGGTCATCGATCGGTTGCACCAGGAAGCCCCTGGAATCTTGCCCCACATTGTAATCATTTTTTAAATTTGTTGGTACCTTCAATTTCTGGCTCTTCCCATAACCAAGCATGGGATTGGGCCCATTCTTTGGCAGAGCGATGATCTTATGGATCATCGTGACATCTATAGGGATGATATTCTTGATCCATAGGCACCCATCTTGTACCTACACCAGAAAATGGCACACACATATATCTGTGATGGGGTATCAACCAAAGTGAGGAATCCTCAATTGATTGATAATTACCACATTTCTCAGCTCACACACCCAAGGCATGAGCTCTACCTTCACAACCCCGCCATACAACACCCTCTCCAAATATTATTCTAGTGATAGCTCAAGGAATGTATTTTCACTTTCCAGGTTGTAATCATCAAATTTGACTGAGGGGATCTTCCTGAACATTTCCCCCTCCAGGGTGACTTCCTATGGGATCAACGACATCTGAAAATAATCTCACACCATGTCCAAATATTTTGGCACCTTCAGAAAGGGTCTACATGGTCTAACATACTTCAGGAGCCATTAGATGGGAACAATGAAGAGTGTGGCCTCTGAAGTTGCGTGCATGGGCATCTTGGTCGGGTCTCCCATAAGATACCTATCCTTCATCGCATAGAGTGGGGATGTGATCTTCCTATGCGACGTTCATGACTTTGAGGATGACCCCTTGGTCATATTACCCTTTCCTTTAGCCAGTGTGAACACGACTTCATGCACTTCTGGAAAAAATTCATGGACATCATCGGAGCTGGGCTCAGTAGATTTTTTGAGCGGCATAGAGTGCTCCTCAGACGGTGCGCTCTCTGGGTTAGTGGACATCATTATTGTTTTTAAAATGAACTCAAGGTTACTCACATCAGATGCGGGGGTCTCATGGCTAGACATACAATTCTCATAGATAATTACGATGTGAAATTGACTCAGACAACAAACGAAAAAAATATGACCTGTGCCCTTCCTTTTATAGGAA